>JAAKBH010001016.1:0-64010 GCA_019776075.1 Amaranthus palmeri
TTCTTATTTTCAACTCCCTTCTCATTGGATCCCTCCCCTATGTATATATATATATATATATATATATATATATATATATATATATATATATATATGAAACAAACAATTGATGAAAGTTATAGGAGGTGTGAAAGTAAAAGAGCGTATGAAACAAGTTTTCTTTAGAATGTTATGTGCTATAAAATTTCTTGGTTCTCATAACTTAGCTTTTTGGGGATCCAATAAAATTTATCAAGATAGTAATGACAATTTATGAGATAAAGATTAATTTTGTCTCACGGTAACATATAGTCAAATTCTAATTTACATCTGACAGTTAATCAATAGAGCGAGAGTTTAAATTCTTATGAGATTAAGATTAATTTTGTCTCACGGTAACTTTTAGTCAATCAAACAAATATGTGAGAATTTTATTGATAGGATTTAAATCTGACAGTTAATCAATAGAGCGAGAGTTTGAGATTAACAAAATCACTTTTATTTACATATTTAATCCGACATTTTATAGATAATGATTGTCGTTTGTTCATACGAGAATTTAAGTGATACCAACATCTTAGATTCGTTTCATCATACATTAAACTTAATTTTGTCGCATTGTATAGTTAATTAGCTTAAAAAGTATTACTTATATATTTTTTTTCAACATTATAATTAGTAAGGTACAAAAATCAATAGACTTTATTAATTTTTATGCTCTTTTCATTTCGTTTTAGTGGGTTTCAGGTAGTATTTTCGATGATATGATAATTTTGTCTCACGAGTTTATTGTTGTGCTTTTATATGAACTTTGAGGCAAAATTAGAGCTTTACTAGGTATTGGAGTAATAAGAGGGTGAAGGCTTGGAGAAATAGCCTAAGATCCCTTAACCTAGTGGAGAAATCATGCCGAAAACGCTTTAAACGGGAAGCAACAAGCCATACTCAAGCCCCCAAGCCACAAGACAAAGCATGAAGCAAGAAATGGATACAGTGGATAAAGCCTACTCGGCTTTTGAAGAAGCATCGGCCACTGACGAGTAGGTGGAGAAGTTTAAAATGATCATTCGAGGCAGAAGGTAAAGTCGACTCGCCTTTACTATTACCTCTAGAGTCTAAATGGGACCGTGAGGTCGATGCCCTGCAGTCCTTCCTTGAAGGAACTAGGGGAGACAACACCGAGGTACTTGGATGGGCAGAATCTTTTAAAGGTGCATGTGTTGATGATTTGGATTTAGATTTGTATAATGAGGTTTTGTAGGTACATAAGTATAAGTAGGTGATGGAAACAAGTAAGGAGAGTTCCACACCTCCTAAGGTAGAATTGAAAACTCTCCCTTTTGATTTAAAGTGTGACTTTTTAGGTGCTGACTCCACCTACCCCATAATTGTCAGCAGTGAACTCAGTGGCATCAATTTGGACCGTTTGGTCAACTTAGTCCGTAAACACCGCAAAGCCAATGGGTATACCATAGATGATATCAAGGGGATCAACCCTTCTATTTGCACTCACAGGATACAACTTGAACCTGACACCAGTCCTTCATCGAGGGACAGCGGCTACTGAACCCTAACATGAAAGAGTTCATTAAAAAGGAAGTTTTGAAATTGTTAAACGCGGGGATCATCTACCTTATCTCGGATAGCAAGTGGGTATACCCCGTACAAGTGGTCCCTACGAAGGGAGGCATGACTCTCGTACAAAATGATAAAAACGAGTTAATATCGACTACGACTGGTACT
Organism: Amaranthus palmeri; assembly: GCA_019776075.1. Lineage (NCBI taxonomy): Eukaryota > Viridiplantae > Streptophyta > Magnoliopsida > Caryophyllales > Amaranthaceae > Amaranthus > Amaranthus palmeri. The sequence continues at coordinate 1,723 of JAAKBH010001016.1, forward strand.
GGATGGCGCGTGTGCATAGACCTTAGAAAGCTAAATCAGGCGACCCAAAAAGACCACTATCCCATTCCTTTTATAGACCAGATACTTGAAAGGCTGGCCAAACACTCCCAATTTTGCTATTTAGACGGGTATTCGGGATTTTGCCAAATCTCAGTCCACCTTGACGATAGGGAGAAGACCGGGTTTACTTGCCCCTACGGCATCTTTGCCTATCGAAGGATGCCATTTGGGCTATGTAACGCCCTCGCCACCTTTCAAAGGTGCATGATGAGCATGGAGGTTTTTAGCTAATCGAGAGAAGGTGCTCGCTAGGTGCGAGGACGTCAACCTGGTTTTGAATCGGGAGAAGTGTCATTTCATGGTGCAACAGGGTATCGTTTTGGGACATTTAGTGTCCAGTAGAGGTATTGAGGTCGATAAGGCCAACATCAAGGTCATTGAGAAGCTGCCCCCTCCAGTTAATGTGAAGAGGATTCGCAGTTTTTTCGGGCATGCAGGCTTTTACAGGAAGTTTATACCGGACTTTTCCAAGATAGCCCGACCTGTAACTGAGCTTTTGGCTAATGATGTACCATTTGTGTTTTCTAACGATTGTTTGCGGGCCTTCGAGAAGTTGAAATAGGCACTTACTTCAGCGCCTATCATCCAACCCCTAGACTGGAGCCTACCCTTTGAGCTTATGTGTAATACTAGTGATTACGCGCTAAGGGCAGTGCTGGGGCAAAGGACGGATGGCAAGCTGCATGCCATCTACTATGCTAGCAAAACTTTGAATTAAGCACATGTTAATTATGCTACAACAGAAGAGATCCTAGCTATAGTCTATGCTTTGGGAAAATTTAGATCCTATATAATAGAGTCTAAAATCATATACGGACCAAGCCGCTCTTAAATTTTTGTTGAACAAGAAGGATGCTAAACTTAGACTGATAAGATGGATACTACTGCTCCAGGAATTTGATCTTGAAATTGTTGATAAAAAGGGAGCAGAGAAGTCGATTGCTGATCATCTATCCAGACTTGTTTTGGATGAGGTGTCAGGTGCGCCTGACATTGATGATTCCTTCCCAGATGATCAGCTAATGAGTCTTGGAGATGTTTATTTTATCGCTTTTGTTGTTAACCTTTTCAATAAGACGAGAGTTTGAACCTATGCTTAATGAATCTTGATTTAAACATCTTTGTTAACCTTTTCAATAAGACGGAAGTTTGAGATTTGGCTTAACTTAAGATTGAGATATATTTGAGTTAAATTCCTTCTACTTTAACCAATAGAACGGAAGTTTGAGGATTAATACTAGTTGGTCTTAAACCGATATTAATCAATAGAGCGGAAGCTTGAGATTAGTTCGATCACGTTCAATTGTGCCTATGACTCAATTTCATACAATCATAAGAGTAATTGAATTCCATGTTAGAATTAGGTGATACCCGACGCCCTAAAATTTGTCATACCATTGTTATTACACTATTATTAATTGTTTTAGTTTAACTGCATCGTTCAACCCATTTTTTTTATCTATCTCGTGTCTTGTTACTCATAAAGCATACAATCTAGAGCTGTCACGCCTCCTTGTGTTCGACCCGCACTACATATACACCGTGCGCTTGCGGTATATAAAATTTACCCGATCACATAGCGACCCATTTGGTTGATGGTACTAAATGGTAGTAAGGAGAATGATTTATAATGTAAAATTTCATCAAAAGTTTTATGTCATTCCCATGGTGTTGAAACTTTGATCACAAAATTTGTTTACATATTTTCATTTCCACTTAATACCACCCCTCCCAATTATAATGCATAGGAATGAATTTTATGAAAAAAAGGAGATGATTAAAAGTAAACACGCATGGCCATCAAGGTAGCCCAAGAGACTTTTTCAATCAAAATTACATTAGTTTTCATTTTCATTACCACCATTTATTACCACCTAATAAATGGGCCATAAGGTTAATGATATTTACTATTATATGATTTCAAATTACCAATCGATGTTCAATTTTTAGATCAATCAAAACTTAAAAATAAAGATATGAAATGACAAAACACATGAAAATCATTATTATTACTTAATAAAAAAAAAGTAGTCATCATTATCATCAACCTAATATTCTGCTCGAAAACAAGGTCTAAGTGAGAGAAGATGACTGACAATCCATAGCCATACTCCCTTAGGAGGGAAAAGTCATACATAAAATATCAAGAAAAAATCACCAAGTAACACAATACAGAAGAAAAGCAAAACAAGAAAATTAAAGTTCCAAATAAAAACAAAGACACACAAATTAAACATACAATACAAGAAACATTAATACTTGATATAAAGATTAGATAGGAATCGGATGGGCAAGAACGGACGCAACTTTTTCCTTAAGTACTTGATTGACATTAGTATAACCATCAGCAGATCCCTTGTAAATAACATCAGCAGAACGAGCCAAGTTTAGGATGTTATCAAGACATCGTTTTGGAATGATATGAGGTTGAAGCATAGCTTCATTTATATCCTTCCATGCATCATCAACTTGTTTCCTTAGCTTCTCATATGCTTCCTCAATTGATAATCCATTCTTCTCCATCAAGCATTGCACAACCGAAGCAACATGCTTTCTCTTTTGTTCAAACTAAGATAATTACCACAAAATAGATCCGATAGATTAAGCAAAATCATATTTGTAGCCGTATAATCTTCCCAAAATAGAAATGTTAAATATTAGAATAATTTGTCAATCACAGCCTTAACATATAGCTCTTTTGCGAATTACAACCTCAATGTTTTTTTTTTTTTGCGAATTACAGCCACTAAAGTATCAAAGTTTAGAAGTTCAGGCCAAAAACACAAAGCTCCGACCACTTAACCTAAAATTCTGACCAACAAATGATCGGAATTTTGTGTTTTGGCCTGAACCTGTAAAGTTTGATACTTTAGTGGTTGTAATTCGCAAAAAACAAACATTGAGGTTGTAATTCACAAAAGTGCTAAACTTTAAAGCTAAAATTTGTAAATTATTCTAAATATTAATTAATCGGTCAAATTAAAGTTTGATCTAGTGATATAGGTTACCCCTAGGATTACATAATACAATTGATATTATGGAATTGCTATTAAATAATACTCATGTTCTCTTTTGTTTTTCTCATTTACTTTTTTGCAGATCTGAATGCAAATTTTGGGATAAGTTATGTAAGATAATTTAGAGAGAGAGTAGATACCTCATGACCACCCATGTCATTCATTAGTCTTATAATAGTAGATGCAGCTTTGATTACATTGGGCATAGGATTTTGAGAAGCCCATTCAAACACTTCTTTTGTTGCTATCTCTCCCATCCCAAGAAATGAGGAAATTATAGCATGAGGATATGGAGACGTCACTAGAGCAATCTTCATATAATCATCAAATGCGGGAACAAAATTTTGGTTGCACCATTTCGCCTCTTGCATATAGGCTTTACACAATGCTTTTATCTATGTAATAAAAAAATAATTATAGATAATACTGTCAATCTATCAACATTACTAATTTTTGGATATTTGATGTATTCAAATATTATTTAGAAATATAATTAATTAAGGCTTATTGTAGGAAATAATAATCAAATATTTAGGAAATAATTAGTAGAATATTTCTGATTTTATCCTAGAATATTATTTTATGTTTTTTAGGAAGTTGAGATATTTCTTATTATTTAGTTTCCTTTTTGTAAGATTTATCTTTTGTATTTATAGGGGGCTTTGGCCTTCTTTTGAGATAATGAGAATGAGAAACAAATTAATTTAAACCTTAAATTTATCTTTTCATATTCTGATATTATTAATTTCTACATGGTATCAGAGCCGTAAGGTGTTTTCCGGGACCGACAACACTTTTTTTTCCGGTTCATCATCTACCTTAAACCCCTTTCTTTGTCCTTTACCCTATATCAAACAATGGAAGATCAAGAGACCCATAATAACCAACAACTGATTTCTGTAACCCAAATGCAACAAATAATCAGTGAGATGTTCAAACAAATGAATATACAAACCGAACCCAAACCCACAATCACTGAATTTGGAGATTTCAAAGTATCTGAAAAGTTGACATTTCATAACTACACAAAATGGTGTAGACTCATCTACATAGCTTTAGAGCCCCGGGGACGACTCCACCATATCACAACAAAACCCCCAAGTCCTACTGATCCAACATATGTTCGATGGAAACAAAATGATTCACTTGTATTTTCATGGATTATTTCCAATATTGATTCAGATTTGGTGAATCAGTTTCTTGATTACACCACTTCTTGGGAATTATGGAAGGGAATTGAAACACTTTTAAGTAGTGGGAGAGATGAACTTCAGATCTTTGATCTAAGTTCCAAAACATCGTCATTAAAACAAGATCAAGAAACCATAGAAAATTTTTATTCAAAACTCAATACTTTATGGAAAGAAATTGATCGTCGTATGCCTAATCCAATGAAACATGATGAAGACATAACCATTTTTAATGGTTTTATTCAAAGGCAATGACTTTATCAATTTTTAGCCGGAATAAATGACACATATGATAAAGAAAGACGAGATCTACTTAATCAAGATCCCTTACCAACTGTAGAAAAGGCCTATGCTACCATTTGCCGGGAATTCAACCGATGTGGTATAATGACCAGCACATCATCATTGGGATCCAGTCCCTCAGAAATTGGGAGTGGGCTCATGGTCGAAAACCGGTCAGATTACACTTCATTTCGGCGAGAAAAGGTAGATAAGTCTCATATGAAATGCGACCACTGTGGAGGCTCTCGGCATACCAAGGAATCATGTTTTAAACTCATTGGCTACCCAGATTGGTGGGAGGATTTAAAGCAACGAAAAGCCGCCACCGATGCACCAGTTACCCAGGCTGGTCGCAAGGCTCAGTTCGTCACAACAATTCCACCTCCAGAAGGAACACCACAACAAAAAGACACGCTTGAAGAGACAGGTCAAGGTACGTTGTCTTGGGCATGTATGGGAGTGATTCAAAAAAATATAACATCATCACTAACACCACCACACCTTCAAAACAAAAATCATCATCCACAAACCCACTCCCATCAAACACACACAACAAAATCAACAAAAAACAAAGCAAATAATCCAAAAATTCCAAAAATCAACATAAATAGAAACTTTAGTCCATATCATAAAAATCCAGAAACCTTGAACATTAACCCAGAGATCCGAAAACCAAACATGAACAAGCTTAGAAACCCATGTCCATATCTTGATATTCAACAACATGAATCCGGGTCACACCCTTTTACTCCAACTTTAAATCCTAATTTAAACCATCTCACACCAATCAATTGCACTAATAATTTTCCGAGCTCTTGGATTTTTGATTGTGGGGCAACCCATAGTATGACCTTTGATTCTCGTGATTTTTTGTCCCATAACCCTTCTACCCAAGCTCAAATTCAACTTGCGACCGGTGATTGTGTTCATGTGGATGGTGAAGGTCCAATTGCTATTTCTCCGTCTCTAAAATTAAATAATGGTTTTTTGATCTCTAATTTATCACATAAGCTATTGTCGATCAGTCAGCTCACAAAGGAATTAAATTGTACTGTTCTCATGACCGCTCATGGTTGTGTTGTCCAGGAGGTCCAGACCCAGAAGATCATTTGTCATGGTACTGAATGCGGTGGATTATACTACTTGGATGATGCTGGATTTGATCTCAGGGGGAGTTCGGTCTCCTAAACGACAGTTGTTTTTTGGCAAGTTTGGTTTCGGTTATTCCGAGACCAAACTTGAGGGGGAGTGTAGGAAATAATAATCAAATATTTAGGAAATAATTAGTAGAATATTTCTGATTTTATCCTAGAATATTATTTTATGTTTTTTAGGAAGTTGAGATATTTCTTATTATTTAGTTTCCTTTTTGTAAGATTTATCTTTTGTATTTATAGGGGGCTTTGGCCTTCTTTTGAGATAATGAGAATGAGAAACAAATTAATTTAAACCTTAAATTTATCTTTTCATATTCTGATATTATTAATTTCTACACTTATATGTTAAAATATTCATTCACAAAACATATGAAAACAAAGCAATCGCGAGGTGTGAATTATATATGCACGAAGAGCGAGAAAAACGTAAAAAACCAAACTTTTAGGGTAGAACTTTGTAGCACCCCTAGTGACGATTTGTGCACCTAGTGACAATTTGTTCAGCTGAGTGCAATCGTTTAAGCGAGGTGCGATGGGCTGTTATTTTGTGATTTCTTGCTTTGTTCGCTAATTATCATTCATGAATATGATTGTTATTCATGTTAGACAATTTAATACCCTAAAAGACATCTTTTCGTGTGTAATGTGATGTTACATCAAATAAAGTGGTGATTGAATGAAATAACTTGATTAATGGATGAAATTATTATAATCTATAAATAAGAGAACTCTGCCCATGAATAGCTGCCAAGCGAAAGTATGAAGATTCAACTCATATTATCACAAAAACTCACAAATTGTTATGATAAAATCAGTAAGTATCATAAATATCATGTATGTACAAGTTCTATAATTGCTCTTTATCTTAGAATTTTTCTTAAGTTCTTGAATTTATTGTGTTCTTGATTTTATTCTCATTATAATTGTTTTATTCTTATAACCTAAAGCACCCACTAAGGGAAATATTCTAATACTAGATATACCCGTGCTATGCACGGAGATTGAAAAAAAAAGTTTTAAAATTAATTTTATACTTGAATAATATGTATTTTTAAGATTATATGTACTTTAAATATTATAAAGAAGGTTAATTATTAGTATTTTTAAGAAACATATATGTGTGTGTCACTTTATTCCTTTCTCTTTATCCTTGTTCACAACCTATGTCACTTTATTCTTGTCTCCTTATCTCAGTTCCAAAACTATGTCGCTTTATTCCTGTCGCTTGGTTGTTCAACAGACAACATATCACTCTTCGACCACTTTAAGCTAAAAAATAGTCTAGTTAGATCTTATATTTATTTTTTCTGTAGCTATATTTTTATGAATATACATAATTTTTTAATAATGTAGCATGATTATTGAATAATTGAATGATTTTTTATATTTTTATAAAGAGTGAAAAATATTATAAATTTGATGTCATTTTAAAGATCTTGAAAAAATTACCATTCGTATAATTTTTTTTTTTAAAAAAAATTATTTTTAAGTGAAATTACGCATTTATTAAATAAAACTAATTTTAAAGTAAATAGAAATATAAAGTAAATAAGTAGCAATGACAAAAGTTTGCATCTCAGTATAATTATGAAGATATAGTTATTCTATGGTTAGTTATTAATCTTGAAAAACTAATTTTGTTATATCAAGATATTATTCTCTTTTATTTTAGAAATAATATTGAAAATAATATTGGAAAATAATTCTAGTTTACAAATTTAGTCTTGTTTCATTCTAATATATCAAGAAGTTATTTTCTTCTACCAAAGTAAATAGTTTGGAAATAATATTGCTTAGCTAATCTTCTCATGCACGTTAAAATGAGCGGGAAAATTTTCGCTAAGAATCTAACACGTGTCAGTCTCGTTTCTTCATTATTAGTTTTTAGCTAAAACATAGTCAAGTGAGATCTTGTATTTATTTTTTTCCGTAACTATATTTTTATGAATAAATTTACTTTAAAGTTTTTAATGAATAAACATAATTTTTTTTAATAATGTAGACTGCAGTATTATTTTTGAATAATTGAATGATTTTTTAAATTTTTATAAAGAGTCCAAAATATTATAAATTTGATCTCATTTTAAAGATGTTGAAAAAAAGTTACCATTCGTATATTTATTTTTAAAAACATTTATTTGTAAGTGAAATTACGCATTTATTAAATAAAACTAATTTTAGAGTAAATAGAAATATAAAGTAAATAAGTAACAATGACATAAATTTGCATCTTAGTATAATTAGGAAGATATACTTATTCTACGGTTAGTTAATAATCTTGAAAAAATAATTTTGTTATATCATGATATTATTCTCTTTTATTTTAAAAATAATATTGAAAATAATATTGAAAAATAATTCTAGCTTACAAATTTAATCTTGTTTCATTTTGCTATATCAAGAAGTTATTCTCTTTTATCAATGTAAATATTTTGGAAATAATATTGCTTACTAAATCTTCTCATACACGCTAAAATGAGCGGGAAAATTTTCGCTGAGAATCTGACACGTGTCAGTCTCGTTTCTTCATTATTAGTTTTTATAGATAGATAGATTAGTTTTTATAGATAGATGAAAAGCTCATGGATCAACTTCAAGAAATAATCATATTAGTATATGTCTCTTATCTCGATTTTGTATTTTGACTATATTTTACAATTTAAGTGCAAAATCCTAACACTAATATGGTTAATGATGACATTATCATAAAAAAGTTGGACTAATAATGGAATACCTGCATCCACCCATTTTTTCACAAAACCCAAAAGAAAAACCATCATAATAAATTTATATTTTTCAAAAATAATGGAATACCTGTTCTCTAGTGACGTCCACGAGAAATGATTTTCCTTCTCCTGAAAGATCCTGAGAAGCTTCCTCGCATGCTTCAACATTTGCGTAATAACTCCATTTCACGTGCTCGGGCAGTTCATCCGCACGCCTTATGTCCCATTCCCTATATTTATTTATTACTTTTTTTTAGCATTTATTTCTTCCATTAATTCATATTTCTTTTTTATAACCCTCATCACTAGTCACATTTTGATTATAAAATCAATTTTTCACATTTAAGGTTAACTGTTTAAAGTTTTTAATTATTTTGCAACGGTAAAAATAGATATACATTCTTCTCCAAAGAAAATTTCACTACAGCAAATTTAACTTTTAGCGACATCGGATTTAATGGCATTAATTAATGCCACTAATTCATATTTTTAGGGTAATAATTATTGATTGTTTATTTTAAGTTTCACTATAAAGTGATTTAATGATTATTTGGTCTTTAGTGGCAATTGGCATATGTAATTGTCACTATAGTCTATAATGACATTTATGAGAAATGTCACTAGATCATATGTCGCTAAAAGTTTTAGTGTGACTTTTTATTATGTTGCTAAAGGGTCTAATAAATGTCACTAAATTTTCTATATACACTATAAGAAATTTAAAATAGCAACATATAAATTAAATATCACTAAATATATCTCACTAAAAGAAAATTATGTTGTAGTTTTTTATAACTACTACTAATCTATAATTTTCTTACAAGTCAAAATTTAAAAGTTATCTTTAATACTTATTTATTATTTTCTATAATTGAAATACATCAGGTATGGTGATGATGATTTGGAATACCTTATTATTCCACTTTTACTTATACAGTCAAATTATATTCTTAGAGTCAAAATACTAGCATTTAATTATGAAGTCAATCATTATATTAAATTAACTAAGTAAAAAATTATATAATTTTATAAATTATTTAATTGTTAGAATTGAGATTTTTAACGACAGCTAATATATATATATAATTGTTAGAATTAATATAATTAAATTAAACAAGATTCTAAATAACTATATGTTTTAACTTATAGATTAAGAATAAAAGAAAAAATAAAAGTAAACTGTAAATAGTGTGAAAAAATCAAATGGCTAAGTATTTATTAACAAACCTTTGAAACATATCAGTGAGCAGTTGTAGTTCCTCAATAGTACCATATGCATCATAAGTGTCATCCAATAGAGAAGTAGACTTAAAAATTTTTCGATATACTTTTCTTGCTAATGAATATTGGGGTTCATAGTAAACTCCTATAATCCAAAAATATGCTTCTGTCAACCTGTCTCTACTGAAAGACGCATTCAAATGTAGTCCTTTCCACCACCTACAATCATCATACATTATATTAATTTTAATGTATAGTGATGAAAAAGTCAAGTGAATATGAGAGTGACAAATGTAATTTTTTTTTTGGCCAGTATTTTTGGCAAGAGTATTTATGGCCAGAATTTTTAAATACAATATGATTTATTTATGACCAAGGATTTTTAATGTTTATTATAGTAATTATATGACCAGGAATAAATACGGCAGGAGTAAACTTGATCAGGGATTTTTAATGTTTAGTATAGTAATTATATGACAATATGACAATAATAACAATGAGATCAGGAATTTTGACCAGTAATTTTTTTATTTATGGCAATAATAGTATAGTAATTAATTCATTTATGACCAAGGATTTTGACAATTGAGACAAAATTTCTACAAATTTAAAATGGCAGGATTTTGAAATATGACATCGTACTGAGAACGTAGTATATAAAGAGGTGTTTCAAAACTTATAAACTCTTTATTAACAACTTATTTTGTGTTTTTTATATTTAATTCTTTTTTTAATTACAATGTATGTATGTAAATAATATATCACGCACCTTCATTTAATATTTTCGTTCGTATAAAATTTCATTAAAATATCAACGTATTAAAAAATTCGTGCATTGCACGGGACTATATCCTAGTAAATAGTAATAGTAATAATTCCGGTAAATAAATATATAATTATACACATATACTTAGTACATGTAACTTAACATATAATTAAAATTGTGTATTTGTAAAAAAAAAAAAAATAGTTTCTCTTATTTTTTTTGGTGTAGTTAATGGGGGTTTAATACAAAAAACTAAGAGAAGAAAAAATGCTTCATTTATTAATAAATATTTATTTTCAAGTTCTAATAACATCCAAGATATTCAATAATTTTATATTTCCCTTAGCTAAAGAAACGAAATTATTCCATCAAATCAAAGAAATTAAAATTTATTATCATATGCATTTAACAATTATCAAAAAAATAGTTTTTATGAAAACTTATATTCCACATATTTAATAGAATAAAACATTACTCTAGAGGTTGAGGGAATTTGGTTTCATTCATTATGACGAGGGTTCAATTTTTACCACTATAGAAATGATTAATTTTTTCTTCTTCTTACCTGTATGTAGAGGTGTTCATTCAATTTAATTTATCAGATTAGTTTTGTGTCTGTTGTGTCGTCAGTCAAATTTCAATCTTTTATATAATTGTAAATTTATTTTTAAAGTTGGATTCAAGGATTCTCTAACCTTACTCCAATTGGGAAAACAAAAAAATCAACATAAAAACGTACATTTTACATCAAAATACATAAAATTAATTTACCTTCTAAGATCTTTAAGCTCCTTTTGGTGTAAGGCTTGAACCAAATTAAAATCCAGTTTGGCAAATTTAAGTAAAGTATTATTATGATATGGATCCATTTCATACATAGAGATGTAAAATCTGGACTCTACTCTCTGCATGCCCTTGTGGTAAGGTTGGTGAAGTGCATGAGCAACTTTATCCGCCATTGGAGAGCTTAAGTTATTAAGCATGGATGTCAGATGATTTGTTGTAAATACAAGTGCTTCATCAAGTATCTTGTCATCATGACCACCAACATGGCATGCTTCATATAAACTTAATAATCCTGGAACATCCTTTGTTAAGGACTCGCTGAAGTTTCCATTTTCTTCTTTCAATTTCTTAAACACATCTGTGGAATACCACAAAAATGTAAGAAAAAAAAATACTTTCTCCGTTCTTTATTATTGCCCACTTTCCTTATTTGGTTAGTTTAGACAAATTGTCCACTTTATATTTTTAGCAAAGATTTTTTTACTTAACTACCCTGTGTTCACACAAGTAAAGATATAATACACTAGTTATATTATTTAAAATACTCCAATTGCCACCTTTACAACTATTATAATCATTTAAAAAAGCCAACTACCACTTTCTTAATATGCGTGCCCAACTTAAAATGGACAATAATGAAGAACCGGAGGGAGCATAATCTAGTGAGTTAAAATACTAATTTTTTTATAATTTTTAGTTATGTATAATTTAATATATGAATGATCAAAATAATGCCTTAGATTGTGTTAAAAAATCAAATGTAGCAAGTACTCCATAATGGAAGGGAGGAAGCATTATATAGAGGAGGTTACTCTAACAGCCCGTTTGGTAGGTGGTAATAAATCGCGGCAATAGAAATGAAAAACTAGTGTAATTTTGGTTGAAAAATCTTTTGTCTATCTTAATGGTCATGCTTGACAATCTTCAATCATCTCATTTTGTTCATAAAATTCATTCCAATGCATTACCAATGGGAGAGGTGGTATTAGGTGGTAATGGAAATTTGTGAACAAAAAAACTTTTTTGTGATCAAAGTTTCATTACCATGGGAATTACATGAAAGTTTTGATGAAATTTTACACTATAAATCATTTTCATTACCAGTACCATTTAGTACCACTAACCAAACGGGTCGGGAATATTTCTTAATAAGAACCACTCTTATATTAAGAACAATTATTTCTAATGGTTGGGTTTTCAACTAATGACCAAAGATATTAAAATAAAAATAATTATAATACTTTATTAAAAACAAAACTAATAGATAAAGATAAAATGATTTTAGAATTAAAAATATTAAAAGCCTAAAAAATCATCCATATTATTAAATTCTAACAAATACAAATAATGACAATTCAATAAATACATTAACACTTTTTCGTACCCTACGCAATGACACCATATTAAAGGTATCCTTTTAATACATATTATTATTATTATTGGGGACAGCTTAAAAAGTGACCCCATTTGCATATATTTGAGTTTTCACATTTAATAATTAGGAATAATTGGAGATTAGTTACAAATGTAAATAAATTAACCATTTTAAATATTAAAAAATCGGTAAAATTACTTTTAAAACTCTTAACTATTTGCGGTTTAAATATAAAAGACTCTAATAAATTATTGTGAGAGACGGTCTCTTTGAGAAACCAACTCTAGTTGGGTGGTTCATAAAGGAAAATATAAAATAAGAGTAAGAATTAAACTTTAATGGACTGGGCCTGAGAGGCGTCTCTCAAAAAGACGGTTTCTCAGGAGACTTGCTGAAAAACTCTCAACTATTGATTATTATTCAAAACTCTCAACTTTAGGCCCATTTTAAATTTAAAGTACCGATACAATATTATAACATGTTTAACCGGTTACCATTTTGTTAAAATGGGAGGGTACGTGAAAAGTCGTGAAAGGTCGTGTAAGGTCAAAGGGGTGAGGTGATTGATAAATACAATTGGGTCCCACTACTTCTCAACTAAAACCAATTTATCTGGTTATAAGTCATCTTGGACTTTAAATGTAAAATGGGCTTAAAGTTGGGAGTTTTAAATAATAATCAATTGTTAGAAGTTTTATATTTAAATCGCGAATAGTTTAGAGTTTTTAATGTAATTTTCCCAAAACAATATAGTAGAAATAAAAATAAAATAATGTTAGTAATTGCCTCAACATATAAATGAAAACAAATAGGCTAGTGGGATAATGAGAATATAAAAGCAGAATCAATCATTATACTAAAAAATTGGAAAATTTTTAAGTCTCACAACTAGAGAGATTTTGTCAAATGAAATTTATTTATTGTCTAAAGAAAAATAACATGAGATTTGATTGTGACCAATATCTCTACTATAAAAATATATTTTGACTAGCATTTATTTATAGTTAAATAGAGTAAATTAGCAACTACATTATACTTCATAATAAATTATTGACAAATTTTCAAAATTGTAGAGTTAATTTATACATCATACATTATACTAAAAAAACTTAAAAAATTTATAACTTAATAGATTTTGCCTAGTAGAACTTATTTATTTTTTCTAAAGAAAAATGACATGACAATTTATTCTGATCAATATCTGCTCTATCATTAAAATATCTTTAACTAGCAATTATAGTTAAATAGAGTAAATTAGAAAATGTAATATAATGCATAATATATTGTTGACACTTTCCAAAATTATAGTGTGAATTTATACATCATACATTATAGTAAAAAAGCTTTGAAACTTTAACTGACATAACTACACAAATTTTACCAAATGAAACTTATTTATATTCTTAAAAGAAAAATGACATAATATTTGATATTGGCTAATATCTTAATGATTAAAGTATATTTGCCTAGCATTTATTTATAGTTAAATGGAGTAAATTAAGTGAATATAATATATTATATAATATGTTGTAGACAAATTGTAAAGTTATAGAGGTTATTTCACATCATAAAATGGAAGTCATAGAAATGTGCATGTTGAGGTGGATGTGCGGGCACACATTGATGAATCGAATTAGGAACCAAGAGTTTAGAGACAAACTAGGGGTTGCTTCTATCTCTGGAAAATTGCGCGAAAGTAGATTGAGATGGTTTGGACATGTGCAACGAAAGACATTCAACGTCCTTATTCGGAGGGTTGAAAGCATTATAGTAGAGGGTAAGAGGAATCGGGAAGGCCTAAGAGAACATGGGATGAGCAAATTAAAATTGACAAGCACGAGTTGAACCTCACTGAGGACCTGACTAGGGATAAGGGTAGTTGGAAGCGTCTTATCCTTGTTTTATATTACTAATTTCGTGAGAGTTTTTCTCCTCATCTTTTCTTGAGTTGGGGGACTCCTTTTGGTCATGCTCTCCTTTATGGGTATGAGTTGCCGCCGTCCTTCCCTCCCCAGACCCTGTCTATAGTTCTCTATGGACGGAAAACACTGGGTAGGATGATGATGATGATGATGTCGATGTTAAATAACTCGTAAATCATACGGGTTCTACAGTAGCTAAAAAATTCTCATATATTTAAGTCATATATTAAAAAGATGTTTTAAAAAAGTTGAAGCATAAAATTAAATTTAAAAATTAAAAAAGAAAAAAAAAAGAACTTACCACTAGAGACAGGATAGCCATGTTGTCTAAGAATACGAAATCTAGTAGAAAGATGGTAAACATCATCTTTGACAGAATGTTGATGGAAAGTGTGATAGATTTGGTTCAAAGCATCATCTATTTGTTGTTGAAAGTGATATGCCACCCCAAGATGTTCAATTGTGTCTATTATATTTAGCTGCTCATTGGAATTCCCCTTCTTTTCAATCAATTCTTTTCTCACTTGCTCTTTCAGTGCCTTCACTTCTTCCTTCTTTTCTTCATGGACTTGCTAAACCATTCATTGTAACAAATTAAAACACAAAATATATAATATAATAATCAACCATTTCATATATTTAATTTCACCCTTATATTTCCATGGCTCAAATGATTTATATTACGGTTTAGATTATGATAGATTATAATAATAACAAAAACTCATTAAATATTCATGTGATGTTTTAATCAAAGTATGCTACCAAGGATCAATCGGAAACAACTTTTTTGTTATCACTTATACGCTAAAAATTGAATCATGCAATCATATAATTTAACTAAAAAGATTGAAAAATTACACGTGGCGTCCTGACATAAGTTTTCCAAATAGATAGATCATATTGATAATTAAATAAATTTCTTAATTTTAAAATTAACTAAAAAGGTAAAAATTTATTTGATAAGTGAATGATTTCTTTATTCTACTATTATTTAAAAAGACGTATAAATTTGTTGTAGTATCCATTTAGGTCATTTAATTAATGAAATTAAAAAATCTAATACTCCCTCCTATTCACAAGTATTGTCCACTTTCCTTATTTGGTAAAGTCACTTCACTTGTCCACTTTCTATTTTTGGCAAAACTTTTTACCTAAATACCCCCAACTATCCCAACTTATATTATTTAATAATACCCCACCTACCACCTTTTCAATTATTATAATCACTTAAAATACCCCACTATCACCTTTTCAATTATTATAATCACTTAAAATACCCCACTACCACCTTTTCAATTATTATAATCACTTAAAATACCCCACTATCATTTTTTCTTAAAATCCGATCCAAACCCAAAGTGGACAATACTTGTGAATAGGAGGGAGTAGTACTGATTTTATTTCAAATTTTAATGAAATTTTACTAGTGTATATTTTATCTATAAACATTTAATGTTTTATGTCATTATTTATTTGTCGTGCAAGTAATTTATATTTTTATGTAATATTTCTATGAATTTTGCGCATTGTATAGGATTCTATAGGACGAATCCTATTTTTAGGTAAAACTATTGAGCTAAGATGAGAAGAATAACTATGCAAACTTTTGACAGGGAAAAGAAACGATCATATTGCGTATTTGTATAGATATTAGAGAGTCGTTTTACAATTAGACGAACTAGTTAGAGGATAATGATCATGATTGAAGAAGAATATATGCAACAAAAATAATGAGTCCTTCATTTTCTTAAAAAACAAATACTTTCTCTGTGCTTCAAATTATATGGAACAAAGTAGTATTCATTATTATAAGTGATTATGCAGTAGAAAATGCTAAATAAAAAGATTTATTATAGATATTTAGCAGAAATACTTCCTCCGTTCCAAAATACTCGCTACATTTCTATTTTGTGCACTATTCATCGTTCAAGCTTATTTTACATATTACGACTAATATGTAGGTGAAAATATAGTCAAGTGGGATCTTGTTTGAATCGTCTAATCGCATACTTTCATAATATTAAATTTTTATACTTTTTAGATAAGTGTAGTTTAAGATATTAATTATCAAAATTGTGCATTGGATTGCGTAAAAAAGTGAAATGTAGCAAGTATTATGGAACGGAGGAAGTACATAATAAAAAAATAGTACTTTTGTGAGTAAAATAAAAAAAATAGAGGTAAAAGCAAGGTAAAAATGAGGCAAGAAATCACCTCATCATGATGAGGGCTTGTAAAATGAAGAAAGTGATCACCCCAATGGCATGCATGAAAGTTTGCTATTGGCCGACTACTTTCCTGTTTTGTGATTTCAGCCGACATTTCTACCACCAACTACTATTAATAAACTCCAAAATATTAAAGACAGAAATGCGTGAACCATTACTCTATACTACGTACTATATATAGAGATAATAAGCTCAACCAAATCAATTACTCATTTGCCCGTTTGATTTGCATTAAAGAGAAAATGAGTAATATTTTAAGAAAGTTATAATAAATAAAGAGAGAGGATGAATTATGTGAATGAAATTAAAAAAGAGTTAAAATGTATGGATGTGCTATAGTCCAAATATAGAAATGATACAAATTAAGTAGGACGGATCAAAATGGAAAATGTTGCAAATTAAATGGGATGGAGAATGTATTGATTTCTACTAATAGTATAATATCATTCAAAGGTGTTCATTCGGGTCATCGGGTTGATTTCGGGTCAGGTGTTTCGGGTCGGTTCAAAATCGGGTTTTGTGTTCATATTGGTTTTTACATAATTGTAAATCCATTTTTAAGTCGGGTCAAATTGGGTTCGGTTATAAAATCGGGTGTCTATCGGGTCATCGGGTTTGTTTTGAACACCTTTAATATCATTAAACAATTATGGCACTCTTATATATAATTATAATCCATCCGTTAAAGAATCAATTTAACCAAAAGCTTAGGCTTATGGATGAGGTTTCAAGATATGTTATATACTCTAACACTTCCCCCCACACACGAAAGCTAATTGCGTTAGAAGTGTGGATGCGCACATACGCTAAATAAAGTGAGATATTATAAAAAAAATGAAATAAAATTAAAGGGACACATTAAAATAAAAATTATTAATAATTGTGGGAGTACTGGACTAGTATTATATACTAACTGAGTTGTTGATTTGGTTGGATTTGCGCATCCTAACAGTAACTAAAAACAAGAGGAAAATTTTATAATTGTCAAATCAACAATAGCTGGTAGGGATGGAAATTCAGTCCGAATTCGACTCGATCCGAGGAAAATAATCCGATTCGAGTCTAAAGAAAAAGTCATTTGACTCCGACTCCGACTTTACGATCCGAGTCCGAGTTAGAGACGGACCGTTGGACCTTATTAAAAATTCGAGACTCCAACTCGACTCCGACCCTGAAGGACATCCGACTTTGAATTTGACTTTTACACCAATATTTCATGTCCTTTAAAACTCTAAACGTGACTGATTCAAGCTCTCTCTCATAGTAATTGTAATTTTCGATTTTGAATAACTACTTGGTATTTTCATTTACTACAAAAAATAATGTCTCTACCTACACTTATTTAGCCACGCTTAATTAAGTGTTATGCCTAAAATGAATTTGGGCACGCTTAATAAGCGTAGAGAAATAGTCATGCTTATAAGCGTGACAAATGTGTATTAAGCGTGGCTATGTTAATAATTATCATATCCTCTTTTTTCATTTAAATCTTCATTATATATTAATATTAAAATTTAAATTAGGTTTTAAAATTTTCATTTTTTTGTGTCTGTGTCTCAATGTCTTCCCCTTTCCCACCCTACACCACATTTACTCCCTATCCTCGACTGTCCCCCTCTTCTTGCTGCTGCCGGCCATCAACACCAGCCACCAGGCCACCGCATCTGCTTCCAGCCGCCGCCAATTACCAGGTATCTCCTCTTCTTGTCTAATTTATTTTTTTGGTTTCAGTTCAGGTATTTTGAAACCTTGACACTATAGGGTTAGTTTCATCGGCTTTAAGGTTTGTTCTTGTTTTCGGGTTTGTTGTTAGGGATTTTTGTGTTTAGTTTTAGAGAATTTCGTGAAGTTAAAAGGATTTTTAGGGTTTGGTCTTGTTATAGGGTTTTTATTTTTTTTGTCAAATTTGATTAATTTCATGTTTAATTTTAGGGATTTGGTGACATTATAAGCTATGTTGAAATGAAATGGACTTATTTTTTTTCATGAAATTGAAATCGTTCTTGTTTTTGTTGAAGATTAATTGTATCGAATTTGGCTTTATTTTATAGATTTTATGTTAATTTAGGGTAATATTAATTGGTGAAAGATAAAATTTCATGAAACTGAGGTGAAAGGTTTTCTGGTTTTGTGACATAATATATTAAAATACGTTTTAAAATATTCTGGTTTTGTGGCATTGTGGGATTTCATCAAATGGCTTTCATTTTTTGATATTTTTGCTACCCAAATGTGAGTTGTTTTTCGAAAATGTTCCCTTGAATTTTTCTACCCAATTGTGAGTTGTTGCTGAATACTGATGTGCTAATCTTGATGTTGTGAACTTGTGATACTGTTGTTTTGGCTAGGCCTATGATGCGTACATGTCTACTTTCAATTGTAGCTTCCATGATCATCCTTGCTTCCATTCTTTTCGAGAATGTTCAGGAAGATTATTTGCTGCTATTTACTACTTATTGCGACTCCTTCCTCGTCTTGATACAGATCACGTGCAGTTGACTTTAGCTTTGTAGTGGTGTTCTGGCTAGAGTGTGTGAGTAATGGCTTTGAGCATGATTGTGATGTTGTTTCGTAGGCCTTATGCTGATGTATATACATCTCCAATCATAATATTTTGAGATAGTATTTATCAAATTTATCCAAGGTAATCATGATTTTAATTATTCTACAATACATTAGAATTATTTATAAATTTTAATAATTAATAGTTGTATTATAATGTACAAGACTTAAAAAAAACGTTAGAGAATTGTGGGCAATGTTTTTAAGTGAGTACCCGAGGTAAGTTAGTTAATGTATAAATTTATTGTATTTGATTTACCTACAGTATATAAATGATTAGTTATGTATGTTTGTGAAACAAGTTTTACATGTATTATATTATTTATAAAGTCTATTACAACTATGTACTTATTTAATGTATGTATATAAGACTATGATCATATCTTCTCTGAGCGGGGTATATTGGTTATGATATTAATGGCTTTTGTAATTTAAGAGTAGCCTAATCTGCAGGTTTGTGACGATAAGTTTGTATTTGAATCAAAATCATTTCAAAGAATGGAACTGTTGGTGTTGAGTACATTGGAATGGAGATGTAATGCCACCAAAAGGGCTAATTTTTAAAGCCACCTAACTTATTCTATGCACAATCAAAGGTATAATCAATACTCATTCCTTAAAATTTCATTTTTTATGACTTTATCAATCTTTCTACAATGTATTTTCAATGTTAGTTGGTAAAATTTGAAAATGCGGAAATGCAGGGTAGCAATGTTGTATTAATTGATTGAGAGTATTAATCGTCTAAATTGCTTGATGATGATGATGATGATGATGATGTGCATCTGTGATTGGTTGAGGGTAGCCACCGCCTGATGATGCTAGTATTGATGCTAGCTACTTGTTCGTACTGCTGTTGCTGCTGATGTTCATAGTAATCTACTATGGCTGATGTTGTTGTTGCTTGTGACAATCAATGCCTGTTGCTTGGTTGATGTTGTGTGATACCGTCTGATGCTGCTGATGCTACTTGCAGTCTAGCCATGTCCAGAACATAGTGATACAAATCCTTGATGCTACTTGTGACAATCAATGCCTGTGATTGGTCGGGGCTATTTTTGAAGCTTGTATGAATCTTTCTTAATTAATGTATACTTGAGGGCTAATTGTTATTTTATCTTTTCTTTTCCTTTTTGTATTAAGTTTCTATACATTTTTTTATAATAATTCTGGTTAATACAAATACAATTTTTCAATAATAATAATAATAATAATAATAATAATAATAATAATAATAATAATAATAATAATAATAATAATAATAATAATAATAATAATAATAATAATAATAATCATAATAATAATAATAATAATAATAATAATAATAATAATAATAATAATAAGTTTTTAGTCACGGTTATTAAGTGAGAAAAGCTTTCAGCCCATAGCATGGCAAAAGGTAATATCAGCCACGCTTATAAGAGTGGCAATTTAGTCACGCTTATAAGCGTGACAATTTAGTCACGCTTATAAGCGTGACAATTTAGTCACGCTTATAAGCGTGACAATTTAGTCACGCTTATTAAGTGTGCCTAAATTTCACCCACACAAGCTGGAAGCACGCTTAATTAAGCGTGGCTAAATGCATTAACCTCACTTATAAGCGTGCCTAAATTCATTTTTAAGCGTAGGAAGAGACAACATTTTTAGTAGTGATTTAGATTAATGAATTAAGATACGACAAATGATATCAAGAGAAATAAAAATACGCTAAATCAAAATACGAGTAAATTTTGTTAAATTGTAGTAGTAGGATTATTTCTCCTGTTAAAACTGAATTCGAATTAAAGTACACATTTTTTTGTCAAATGGTATTTGAAAAATATATTTTGTTAATTTTTTATGCTTTAAAATCATTAGTACAATATCACAACGATACTGTTTGATAATAATCTGACTTTGCATCCGACTCCGTTAAAGATCCGAGAGTCCGAGTCGGGGCAAATTGGAGTATGCATAATCCGACTCCGAGTGGAGGTGGACTGAAAACAAATGTCCGACTATTATCCGGAGCAAAGTCGGAGTATGTATAATCCGAGCCTAGTTCGACCCATTGCCATCCCTAATAGCTGATCTTGTATGTGACGGAGAGACGGTCTCATGTAATTAGCATATTTTTATAATTGATCACTTTAAAATTGTAAGATTATAAATGATTACATTAAAACTATAAAGAGTGATCACTTTAATAGAGATGACCTCACACCATAAGAATACGACTATATCTTTTGAAAATTTTCAAAGCAACTATTATCAGTCTATTTAACATATATTTAAATCGCCACTATCAATTAATTTAAAATAGACTATCAGGATTCACATTTTAAAATATTATTAAAGATAAAAGTGGTTTACTAAAAGTCAATAACCCTAATTGTAGAAGGAATTTCAATATTAAATTTTATTAATACTTCTATTTAATTTTCCGAAACATAATTGCAAATATTGCATTTTGTATAAAATAAAATAAAATAAAAAGGAAAATATTATGCTTTCCGATTTTTTAAACTTATCAGACACTGAAAATATTGAAAATATCAATTGCAACTGTAACAAATAATTGTTTAAATAGTAAAAACGTTTCACATCATTGTAGAGCCAAATAAACAGTAATAAAATAAAAGGCAAAATATTCAGACTTTCTGATATTTTGATTTAAACATTGTCAATGATTGAAAATAAAAATGTCAGCTGTAGCTAATAATTGTTTCAATAGTAATAACATTTCACATCATAACCACTAACTAGTTATTCGTCCCCATGTGTTTTCAAAAATTTCCGTATTTATATTTGAAAAAATTGTCCTGAATTATCCGATTTATTGTTCATCTATTGTGAATAATCTTAATAATTATTGATTATTTCTAAATAATTCAACCTTTGTATATTTTTTGCTGACAGCACCTCTTGCCACATTTTCACCGACTACTGTTAGTACTTATTATTTAGACTAAATAATGCAAATACAAATTACAAATGAGAATTTGCATTTATCCCTTTGTTGATGACAAAATAAAATTACAAATAACAATGCTAAATTAACTTGAAGATTGTTTTGTAACGACAACCGTTACCCGGAAGCTTGATACTTGTTGTAGGCGTGTAGTCACTTTCCTTTTGTCTGATACTAATATCTGAGTAAATAGTACTTCTTAGTGCTCATTTCCTACATAGTCGTACAAGTAACATATTAGAGGTTGCTATTTATTTATTTCCTTTTTTATTCATATTTTGTCACTTATTATCATACTAGGAACATACCCGTGTTAAGCACGGAACTATAAAAATTTTCGGAAAAACATATGAGAAAAAAATTGGTTATTAAAGACTATCGTAGAAGTGAAAAGAAGCATCAATTGAAAAACATATGAGGCAAAATCAAAATATGAGTTAAATTAATTAAGCATATCAATGGAATAAAATTAAATTTAAAAAATTACCTAAAATAACTTAAGTAGAATTAGGCGGAAAATGACTCTTAAAATTGTGACACTTAGCACATTCTTCTATTGCTTTAGTGGAATTTATGATGAGATGGTGTAATAGTGTAATAATAATCTTTATTGGGCTAGAGCCCAATGCACGCTTATAGTTTTTAAGTGCTTGTTTTAACCTTAATCGGATCACATATGATATTAAAGCGACCAATTAGAACCTTAAATTGATCACCGTTTTAAAGTGATACTTATAACCTTAAACTAATCACTTATACTATTAAGGTGAATAATTATTTAAGTAATAAGTTATTGTTTAAAAGTGATCAAGTTATATAGTCTTGAAATGATCACTTTTAATCATAAAATGATGACTTATAACTGTGATTGTATGGGCTTGTCTCAAGGTGAAATAACGTATACAAGAATTCTTGACATTTTAATAGTACATTCTAGAAGTACCTATATAGGGAGTGGTTGTTGAACTTTTTTTCCTAATAGAAGTACATTATTTGTATAATGACAAATTTAAATAATTTTAACCAAGGAAAAATGACTAACCTGTTAGATTCAAAGCTTGTGTTTAACTTAGCAAATCCCAATCATCAAAAATATGACATGCATTTGTACTCAAGTCATCAAAGTATTTGAAAAAGGTATGCCTCCACGATCTTTTTAGCACCAAACTTCCACAAACTCCCCAAAAGCCTATAATAAATCCCATCACCAAACTTATGTACAACCCTAGATGATAGATGCCCTCACTTTCATTCTCATCATTGTCTTGAACTGGATTAAGGTCGGGTGGTGGATGATCCCAAGGACATTTGGGTAGTGGCATCCCACATAGATTAGGGTTTCCTTGATATGCTGTAGTATCAAAACCTTGAAGCAAAGTCCCTTTGGGAATTTCTCCAGACAAGTTATTATTTGACAAATCCAAGATGCCAAGAGAATTCAAATTAGCAAGGCTCACTGGGATTTCGCCAGAGAGATGATTGTTTGATAGATCAAGGAACTCTAATTCCGTCAATTGTCCTACTTTAGTAGTAATGCTTCCACTTAGAGTATTGCTTGACAAGTCTAAAGATACAAGACCTGTCAACGAAAATATTTCTTCCGGAATTTCTCCTTGTAGCTCATTGTTCGACATGTCAATTTCTTTGACTAGTCCTAGAGAATTCATGAATATCGACTCTTCTCTTTTCCACATAACAGTTGCAGCTTCAGTGTAATACACATAAAGCTCATAAATAAAATAAGAATGCTGTATACTGGTTCCATTTTTCATTGCTGTTATTTTGTATAAGCATTTTGGAATGCTACCAGTAATATGATTGTTTGAGAAATCCAAAATTTCTAGTAAAGACAATTCACAAAGGCTTGAAGGAATCCCTCCAACAAAATGATTGTTTCGTAAGCTTAGAATTCTAAGACTTTCTAAATTGTCCCCAATGGTCGACAGGATTAACCCACTAAATGAATTATAAGCAAGATCAAGAACAATCAAGGATGTTAAATTATTAAATGATCTCGGCACTTGTCCTAAAAAGCTATTGTTTCTCAAATGCAACACTTGGAGTTGCTCCAAGTAACCAATGGAAGCTGGTACAGCTCCAGAAATGTTGTTGTTAGCTAAGCGCAGAATACACAACTGATTGAAGTTCATCCAGCAATTAGGAAGTTCTCCAGACAATAAGTTATTGGAAAGGTCAAGATTGATTAGACTTGTCATATTTTTGGGGCACAAGAAAAAACTTGGGTCAAAAAATTTGTTGTCATTTAAGAAAAATGAAGTAACTTTCTTTGGAAATAATGATGGCAATGTACCTTCAAAACTATTAAAGCTCAAATCAATATCAAACCCTAAATCATCACTAGAAGTATATTCTTGGTGAAAATTTGGAAGAGTGCCATAGATGTTGTTGTGAGACATGTTGAGGAGCTCCAGTTGTGGGGGTAGCGAGTTCGTAAAGGACTTAGGAATCCTGTCTGAAATTCCAGCACTAGAGATATCAAGTTCCCAATAATTTCTTTGAGCTAAAAGCCACTTTGGAAATAGCGGCCCCAATTTGCAAGAGCTTAATCGAATTCTATCGAGTTGAGATGGAGGGTTTGCTTCAAATTTGAGTTCTGGATTGTATGATAAGTCCAAGTTTTTGAGAGATGAAAGATTTAAGAAGTGGTTTGTAAAGAGAGAACCTTTCAAAGAATTAAAAGAAAGATCTAAGTCTTCCAACATATATAGGTGCCCCAAACTTTGACTAATGGTTCCATTCAACCAGTTACTACCAAGATTTAAATAATTCAAAGAAAAGGCATCAATATTGCTAGGAATTGAACCCCAAATTTGGTTGTTACTAAGGTCTAAATATGATAATGAGTATTTAACACATCCAAATCCAGTTAATGTTTGGATTATGGTAGAAAGCTCTTGGGTGAGGTTATTAAAATCCAAGTGGAGTCCTTTTAAGCTGCACATTAGACTGAATGTTTTAGGCCAAACCTGAAACTTATTTGATGAGAGATCGAGAATAATGAGATTCTTTAAATTACCAACATCGGGGATTTGACCATGAAATTGATTGTTTGAGAGGGACAAAAAAGAGAGTGATTGGAGTTTCCCAAAAGTAGTTGGAACAGTACCATATAAGTTGTTATAGGAGAGGTCTAGATGTGAAAGAGCCTGCAAATACCCGAAATTAGTTGGAACAGTTCCATCTAAGTTGTTGTTGGAGAGGTCTAGATAGGAAAGAGCCTGCAAGTACCTGAAACTAGTTGGAAGGGGACCTTGTAGGTGGTTATGAGACAAATCAATATGGGCAAGGTGAGTGTTAATTCTAGACAAGTTATATAACCATTGGAATATTGAAGAATCATTAAGGTAATTCTCAGCAAGACTAAGAACAGAGAGAGTGGTTGATGAATTTATGTATGAAAGTGGCCATGGAACTATCGAGCCCGATGGAAGTTCACATGAATCCAACCGAAGGACCCTTAAAAAAGGGAGGTTGTTGACAATTTTCAACCAGTTTGTGGCTTTACTTAAATCTACACCACTCAAGTTTATATGTCTCAGAAAAGTTAGACGGGAAAGCCACGACAAGTCTCCAGCCATGATGTCATTAAAGCTAAGATCGAGGACAGTTAAGTGAGAAAGATTTCCTAGCTGGTGAGGAATATCTCCCTGAAAAAAAGAGTAGGAAAGATTAAGGTATTCCAATTTGGAAAGGGAACCAATGAAACTTGGGATGGGTTGGAAACTAATAAAGTCAGAATCAATGCTAAGGTCCAAGTATCTCAATTGCTGCAAATCAACAAGAGAAGAACTGAGATTACCTAGTAGACAACGGTGATTAACATCTGTACGGAGGATAAGCTTGATTACATGACCAGTGTGGTTGCTACAATGGACACCATCCCATTGACAACAATCATGATGATTCCAAGAAGATAGTAACCCACAAGAGTCCTCGGAAAACCCAGCTTTAAATTTCAAAAGAGCATCCCTCTCTTGTTCAATGCACAAGCCATTAGCATTAGCATTAGCAAGATGCACATTCAAGAAGTAACATAGTACTAAACACCAACAAAGCAGAAGAAAAAACTTCCGAACTTGCGATCTCATTCTGAGGCAATATATATAATAGTATTTGTTTCTACTCTGTTTTAAGTATTAATTTAGTTGGGTGGGTGTAAGAAAATAATGAAAGATCATCCAATTTATATGCGTTATGTGATGAGTGTTTAGCGTATGCTACACTTACCTCAATTATTTTTGATCCACATAAATATAATGGACGCATTCTGAACTAAGACTTGGTCAATACTTGAAACTTGTGGTTCATTAATCATAGATGACTTAATTAAAAATATTTTTTAATGATATTAGTTAATGTCCATATGCTGGAAACTTGTGGTTCATTAATCAGCTTAATTATGGTTTGGAATGAGATGCTTTTGGAGCTAATTGGAAGTCTTTAGAAGAGATTATGCATAGTATCAGTCGAGTATCTCAAATTTGGTCGAAAACGGGCCTTTGTAAATAACATAATTAATGTATAATTTAAATATTATAAATGACATTGTCAATGAAATTATTAATATTTTATTAATTTTTTTTTATTATAAATGATAATTGTTATAAATTGAAAAATGGGGATTAAAAATATTTTTAGTAGTAAAAATGGGCCGGATTGGGCCGGACCGGGCTTTCAAAGCCCGGCCCATTTAAAGCCCATATTAATTTTAAAGGGCCCTTATCCGGCCCGGCCCGTATTTACTTAAGCCCGGCCCGGCCCTTATCCGGCCCATTGAACACCCCTAATTAGGAGTATTAGATACAGTCTAGGGTATGCTCAGAGTAAAAACCTATTAAAGATGAAATTATTTTAAATAATCAATACGTGCCTTTATCATGGCGGAAGAGTAAAAAGTTGATTATTTTTCGATAAAATTTTCGAATATTAAATATAGTAATCTCGATATTATTAAATAGTCTCAGTCGACTTCGGTCAAAATTGCAAGCGAACTTGCCCAGAAGTTAATATAGTAATCTCGATATTATTAAATTCATAATTTTGTAAGTTTTTTCCACGTGGTAGCATAACGTTTATTTCATTAACGTCCATAAATATTTTAATAATTTTGTTTTCATTAAAAAATGACACGGCCAATCTAGCTACATTAATATTACTCTTTTAAAAATCACATGATCTCTTTAGCGACTTAATAATGACAATAGATCGTGTCATTTTTAAACATGTAATATTAATATTACTCGTTTTAAAATAACTTTATAATGAGAATAGATCTTGTCATTTTTACACGAGTAATATTAATATTACTTGTCATATAAAATAACTTTATAATGACAATAGATTGTGTGATTTTTAAATGAGTAATATTAATGTCTCTAAATAGATCTTGTCATTTTTAAACGAATAATAATAATAACGCTAAATAGATCGTATCATTTTTTAATAAAAACAAAATTTTACAATAATTATGGGCGTTAGTGAATTAAATGGTGAATTAAACGTTAAATTGGTGAATTAAATATTAAAATGGTGAATTAAAAAAACTAGATGTTACCATGTGGATAAAACATATAAAATGATGAATTGAATAGAATTTAACCAGAACTTAACGGAAAATGCTACGACAATTACTTTGTGCATAAACTGGATGCTACCATGTGGAATTTTCTTAAAAAAGTGCTACGCCAAATCAAATTTCTTTCTCCTTATGGTGGAATATTCCAAACGGAAAGAACATCAGAGAACAGAGGGAGTATTTTTTATATAAATTTATATATATGTAAACGTCAAGAAAACTTTTAAATACTAGAACTTGGAGGATCAGAAACTAAGTAAAATATTTTTTTTAGATCATATATATAACAAAGTGGTGTGAATGGGGAGGAAGTGAATATACAACTAATTTTATACGTATTTTTTTTAATAAAAAGAAATTATTTTTATTAAAAAAATATGAATATTATTATATAACGAAAAAAATTTATCATCATTTTCTATTTTTATATCAAAGTATAGTTATGTAAATGTCAAGTGAATGTTTTAAATGTTAGAACTTGGAGATGAAAAACTAAGTGATTTTTTCTAACTATATATAATCGAATCTATAGAGTATCTATGTGCGGGAACACTGGGTATGATGATAATGATGATGATATAATCGAATCTATCTAATATTTATTTTGTCTCTCACTCCATTTTAATTTGCACAACTATTCCTTTAGATTGTAACACTAATTTTCCACTTTTTTTATTCTTGACGATGGTTTCTCTTTTTTTCTTTTAATCTTATTTACAATCTTTTATTCTCTGACATCAAATTATTTTTTTGTTTTAATCTCTAATTCATTCCTTGTTTCTACTATATTTTATGTAATATTTAATAATGCACACTTTAAAAATAATTAGTGCAATAACAAGTGTATAGTAGAAAAACAAGTTACTTGATAGGAATAGTAGGAGTATTTAAGGGGAGTATTTGACAAATTTAGTCCAAGACATTAAATGACATATTAATGAACAAAGACTTTTGTGGTAATTCTAGGTCTACTAAAGAAGCCAAAGACTTATAGAGTAATAATTAAGTTAGCCAATTTATTGCTTATGTTCGAGAAAGAAATTTCCATTTGTTATTTTTAGGTGATATAATTGTTATTCCCATAAAGAATATTTATATTTATATCATAAAATTTGAACCAAAATAAATTAGTTCATCCTCAGTTAAATATCTTATGGACCCTACATATTCTCAAACCACTTCATTTTAACATTTTTATATTCAATATGATCACCACATGTTTTCCACGCTCTAGCTTTATAAAAATATTTTTTATTACTTGTGATCACCATGTTTTTCTACTAACTTTTATTTAATATTTTTTACTGTTTACGGTTGCTAATTTTCCTCCATCAAATTTATTAATAAATTAAATTAAATAATTCTCTCTCCTATTCTTCCTATTAGTCACAATAACTTTTGGGAAACTATTCACTTATCACTCATGTAGCATCAACAATGGGAGGGTTCCACATATAGCGCCATAAAATCTCTCTTCTTTTCATATTTTGCCACATTATTTTCCAGTAACTTTTCTAATCTACCTCCACAAATTCTAATAACTTTTCTTAAATAGTAAGCTCCTCATTTACCTCCCCAAATGCTATTTCACATGGCCCACCTTTCGTTTCTCACTCTTACTCATATATCATTATTTATTTTTTATTTAATGATGAACTTAAAATATTTTAATTAATGATTCATTACACGTAATTAGAATGAAATATTCTATGACTAAATTAAATATTTTTTTAAATTACTAATTGACTTCGTAGTTAACAATTAAGTATTTATAAAAAATTTTCAAGTATTCATTTCTTGAAATATTAATTGAAAACCGTAAATTTGAACAACTAATTAAATTCGTACATTAAATGACAAGTCGTACGTTGAATGGAAAATAATACAAATAATTAAACTGAACAACTAATTAAACTCGTACATTTGCACTACACATAATTTTTTTCAAGCATCATCATACCATCCTTGACAATGCTCCCATATATGCTCTATCAAGTCTCGTTGCAATGCATTATGAACTTCTCTATCCCGAACTTGTTCTCTTCTATGCATATATTGCTCTAACGTCAAATTATTATATCTGCCCGCTCGAACTTGGTAAGTTTTATTGCGTGATTGGGAAGATAGTTCAGCAACATATTGATATTATCTTAGTCGAATTTAGTTGTGTCCTTATAGTTTCAGTATGTATCACGTTCATCTTCAACAATCATATTGTGAAGAATGATACATGCCAACATTATTTCCCATTTAAAATCCTGATCCTAAATAAGAGATGGTCTTTCTATGATTGCAAATCGTGCTTGTAAAACTCCAAATGCACGTTCAACATCTTTCCTTACTGACTCTTGGCGTCTAGTAAACAATGCATCTTTTTGGTTTAGTGGGAGTCGAATTGAAGGGATAAAAGCAGCACATTTTTGATATATACCATCTGTGAGGTAGTAACCCTTATTGTATGTGTTCCCATTTACATTATAAGTTACCTCAGGAGCTTTACCTTTCTAAATATCATCAAAAACAGGAGACTTTCTCAAGATAATTATGTCATTGCAAGTCTCAGGCGTTCCAAAAAAGCATGCCAAATCCACAAGTCATTAGAGGCCACACCTTCTAAGATGATTGTTGCATGCTTATTTCTTCCTAGATACAATCCTTTCCAACCTCTTGGGCAATTCTTCCATTCCCAATGCATGCAATCTATACTGCCTAACATGCCTAGAAATCCCCTTCGTTGACCGTCATGAAGTAGTCGTTACAAATCAGTGCATTTGGCCTTTTCAAGTACACTTCTGTGTAGGCTTGTCTAATTGCTTGGACAAACGGAGAACAACTTCTTGCAGTGCTTTCCCAAATCTTTATGTACTCATCAACTACATCAGCACATGTTCCATATGCTACCATCCTCAATGCGGAATAACATTTTTGTATAGGAAACGCGCCTAGTTCCCCAAGCGCAATTTGCCGTTGTTGAAAGTATTGATGTGTAGTTGTAACACCTTCAACAATTCAAAGAAACAAAGATCGACTCATACGGAATCTACGTCGGAACATAGATACCGGATATAGTGGACGCTCAACTAAGTAGTCGTTCATAAGCCTTTCCTCTGCATCCCCACGTTTACTATTAATGAACTTCCTTTTCTTTTTTTGAGTAGGTTTCCCACCGAATGTTGATTCAATATGCTTTTGGATAGTGAATTGGATTATAAAATCTTCTTGTTCCTCAATACTCTGGTTCAAAAGCATTATATATATATATATATATATATATATATATATATATATATATATATATATATATATATATATATATATATATATATATATATATATATATATATATATATATATATATATATATATATATATATATATATATATATATATATATATATATATATATATATATATATATATATATATATATATATATATATATATATATATATATGTAAACATGAAGAAAACTATTAAATACTAGAACTTGGAGATTAGAAACGAAGTAATTTTTTTTGAGATCATATATTATAAATTGGATGTGAAAGGGGAGGAAGTGAATATACAACTAATTTTATATGTATTTTTGTAATGAAAAGTAACTTTTTTATTAAAAAAATATGAATATAATTTTATATCGAAAAAATTTTATATCGAAAAAATTTTATCATCATTTTCTAGTTTTATATCAAAGTATAGTTATGTAAATGTCAAGTGAAATTTTTAAGTGCTAGAACTTGGAGATGAAAAACTAAGTGATTTTTTTTCTAATTATATATAATCGAATCTATCTAATATTTATTTTGTCTCTCCATTTTAATTTGCACAACTATTCTTTTCGATTGTAACACAGATTTTCCACTTTTTTTTATTCTTGACGTTGGTCTCTCTTTTTTCTTTTAATCTTATTACCAATCTTATATTCTCTGATAGCAAATTATTTTTTGTTTTAATCTCTAATTCATTTATTGTTTATACTATATTTTATGTAATTATTAATTATGCACACTTTAAAAAAAGTTAATTAGTGCAATAACAAGTGTACCAGGAGTATTTGACGGGAGTATTTGACATATTTAGTCCAAGACATTAAATGATACATAAATGAACAAAGACTTTTGTGGTGATTCTAGGTCTACTAATGAAGCCATAGACTTATAGAGTAATAATTAAGTTAGCTAGTTTATTGCTAATGTTCGTTAAAGAAATTTCCATTTGTTATTTTTAGGTGATATAATTGTTATTCCCATAAAGAATATTTATATTTGTATCATAAAATTTGCACCAAAATAGATTTGTTCATCCTCAGTTAAATATAATGCTTATGGACCCTACATATTCTCAAATGACTTCATTTTAACATTTTTATATTCAATATGGTCACCACATGTTTTCCACGCTCTAGCTTTATAAAAATATTTTTTTATTAGTTGTGATCACCATATTTTTCTACTAACTTTATTTTAATATTTTTTAATGTTTACGGTTCCTACTTTTCCTCCGTCAAATTTATTAATAAATTAAATTAAATAATTCTCTCTCCTATTCTTCCTATTAGTCTCATTAACTTTTGGGAAACTATTCACTTATCACTCATGTAGCATCAACAATGGGAGGGTTCCACATATAGCTCCATAAAATCTCTTTTCTTTTCATATTTTGCCACATCATTTTCCAGTAACTTTTCTACTCGACCTCCACAAATTCTAATAACTTTTCTGAAATAGTAAACTACTCATTTACCTCCCCAAATGCTATTTCACATGGCCCACCTTTCGTTTCTCACTCTTACTCATATATCATTATTTATTTTTTTATTTAATGATGAACTTAAAATATTTTAATTAATGATTCATTACACGTAATTAAAATTAAATATTTTATGATTAAACAAAATATTTTTTTAAATTACTATTTTCATTATTAATTGACTTCGTAGTTAACAATTAAGTATTTATAAAATTTTTTGAAGTATTCATTTCCTGAAATATTAATTGAAAACCGTAAATTTGAACAACAAATAAAACTCGTACATTTAATGACAACACGTACATTGAATGAAAAATAACACATATAATTAAATTTAAAAACTAATTAAACTCGTACATTTGCACTACACATAATTTTTTCAAGCATCATCATACCATCCTTGACAATGTTCCCATATATGCTCTACCAAGTCTCTTTGTAATGAATTATCAATTTGTCTATCCCAAACATGTTCTTTTCTATGCATATATTGCTCTAACGTCAAATTTATATATCTGCCCACTCGAACTTGGTAAGTTGTATTTAGTGATTGGGAAGATGGTTAAGCAACATATTGAATACTATCTTTTTCGAATTTAGTTGTGTCCTTATAGTTTCTGTATGTATCACGTTCATCTTCAACAATCATATTGTGATGAATGATACATGCCAACATTGTTTCCCATATTAAATCCTGATCCTAAATAAGAGATGGTCTTTGTATGATTGCAAATCGTGCTTGTAAAACTCCAAATGCACGTTCAACATGTTTCCTTACTGACTCTTGGCGTCTTGTAGACAATGCATATTTTTGGTTTAGTGGGAGTCGAATTGCAGGGATAAAAGCAGCCCATTTTGGATATATACCATCTGTGAGGTATTAACCTTTATTGTATGTGTTCTCATTTACATTATAAGTTACCTCTGGAGCTTTACCTAGACAAATATAATCAAAAGCAAGAGACTTTCTCAAGACAGTTATGTCATTGCAAGTCTCGGGCGTTCCAAAAAAGCATGCCAAATACACAAGTCAGTAGAGGCCAGAACTTCTAAGATAATTGTTGCATGCTTATTTCTTCCTAGATACAACCCTATCCAACCTCTTAGGCAATTCTTCCATTCCCAATGCATGCAATCTATACTGCTTAACATGCCTAGAAATCCCCTTCGTTGACCGTCATGAAGTAGTCGTTACAAATCAGTGCATTTGGCCTTTTCAAGTACACTTCTGTGTAGGCTTGTCTAATTGCTTGGACAAAACAGAGAAGAACTTCTTGCAGTGCTTTCCCAAATGTTTATGTACTCATCAACTACATCAGCACATGTTCCATATGCTACCATCCTCAATGCGGCAAAACATTTTTGTATAGGAAATGCTCCAAGTTCCCCAAGCGCAATTGGCCGTTGTTGAAAGTATGGATGTGTAGTTGTACCTTCAACAATTCAAATAAACAAAGATCGACTCATACGGAATATACGTCGGAACATAGATACCGGATATAGTGGACGCTCAACTAAGTAGTCGTTCATAAGCCTTTCCTCTGCATCCCCACGTTTACGATTAATGAACTTCCTCTTCTTTTTTTGAGTAGGTTTCCCACCGAATGTTTATTCAATATGCTTTTGGATAGTGAATTGGATTATAAAATCTTCTTGTTCCTCAATACTCTGGTTTATAAGCATTATATAAATTTATATATATATAAACGTCAATAAAACTTTTAAATACTAGAACTTGGAGATCAGAAACGAAGTAATTTTTTTTTTTGAGATCATATATATAACAAATTGGATGTGAAAGGGGAGGAAGTGAATATACAACTAATTTTATATGTATTTTTGTAATGAAAAGTAACTTTTTTATTTAAAAAATATGAATATAATTATAAAACGAAAAAATTTATCATCATTTTCTAGTTATATAAAAGTATAGTTATGTAAATGTCAAGTGAATTTTTTAAATGCTAGAACTTGGAGATGAAAAACTAAGTGATTTTTTTCTAACTATATATAATCGAATCTATCTAATATTGATTTTGTACAACTATTCTTTGTGATTGTAACACTGATTTTCCACTTTTTTTTATTCTTGGCGATGGTTTCTCTTTTTTCTTTTAATCTTATTTACAATCTTATATTCTCTGACAGCAAATTATTTTTTGTTTTAATCTCAAATTCATTTATTGTTTCTACTATATTTTATGTAATTATTAATTATGCACACTTTAAAAAAAGTTAGTGCAATAACAGGTGTACCAGGAGTATTTGACGGGAGTATTTTCAAATTTAGTCCATGACATTAAATGACATATAAATGAACAAAGACTTTTGTGGTAATTCTAGGTCTACTAAAGAAGCCATAGACTTATAGAGTAATAATTAAGTTAGCTAGTTTATTGCTTATGTTCGTTAAAGAAATTTCCGTTTGTTATTTTTAGGTGATATAATTGTTATTCCCATAAAGAATATTTATATTTATATCATAAAATTTGAACCAAAATAAATTTGTTCATCCTCAGTTAAATATAATGCTTATGGACCCTACATATTCTCAAATGACTTCATTTTAACATTTTTATATTCAATATGGTCACCACATGTTTTCCACGCTCTAGCTTTATAAAAATATTTTTTTATTAGTTGGGATCAGGATATTTTTCTACTAACTTTATTTTAAAATTTTTTTAATGTTTATGGTTCCTACTTTTCCTCCATCAAATTTATTAATAAATTAAATTAAATAATTCTCTATCCTATTCTTCTTATTAGTCTCATTAACTTTTGGAAAACTATTCACTTATCACTCATAGAGCATCAACAATGGAAGGGTTCCACATATAGCTCCATAAAATCTCTCTTCTTTTCATATTTTGCCACATCATTTTCCAGTAACTTTTCTAATGTACCTCCACAAATTCTTATAAATTTTCTGAAATAGTAAGCTCCTCATTTACCTCCCCAAATGCTATTTCACATGGCCCACCTTTCGTTTCTCATTGTTACTCATATATCATTATTTATTTTTTATTTAATGATGAACTTAAATTATTTTAATTAATGATTCATTACACGTAATTAAAATTATATATTCTATGATTAAACTAATTATTTTTTTAAATTACTTTTTCATTATTAATTGTCAGTTAATAATTAACTCTACAAGAAAACAAGGGATTTTTGGACACTTTTAGTCCGACGCTTTATAGAAGTGTCGGTTTTTAAATGAAATTAAATAAAATATAATGGGAAATAACGACACTTTTTGAAAGTGCGACTAAGATTGTATAAAAATTTAACATTTTTTCGCGAACTGAATTGAAAAGCCAGTACCCGGTTATTTTGCCTATTTCTTCCCCATGTAACTGCTCCACCATCTTCATCGTGTGCGTTTAGTTATTTCTTTGTATAAGATCTACTAAAGTTTAATTATTTCAGTAATTGTTAATAATAACTACTTTGAAATAAGCGTCAAGTTTTAAGGAGAACATTATTTCAGTAATTGTTAACCTTGATGCTTTCTTGATTGTTAACCTTTATATTAAAATTGTTAATTATTTTAGTAATTGTTAATTACTCAAGTTTTTAGGAGAAAATTAAAAAATCATCAAGAAATTACTAGTTGAACATTAAATAAGCATGATCGTACATATCGTGCGTTTAATTATTTAATTTCAGTAATTGTTAATAATAACAAATTAATTGAAATAAGCTTGATTCTTTAATTATTTCAGTCATTTTCGCCCGCGTTAAAGGAGTCTTTAAACTGGAATTGGATCTTGAAATTACTCCATTGAAGATCTACTCAAGGTTAGTCATCTCTTAATATGAAAATCGAATCCTAATTTGCAAACCTGATTTGTAATTTTCGTTTATTTATGGTTTCTAATATACACTACTAATTTATTATTGTTTGTAATTCAGAAAATTGAATTGTATTGTTTGTTATTCATTTCTTAATCTACACTACTAATCTTTTCTATTTCTGATATTTCTTAATGCCATTATTGTTTTGAGTAATATTGCTTTGTTTGAAAATTTATGTCATAGCTTTGTGGGAAGAAATAAACGCATCAGCATAGAAAAGCTTGTAGGGAAAATTTGTTAATTTGAAAGATTTGCAATTTATTCGACTGTCCGTGTGATATTATCAATTTATGTCATAATTGAAAGATTCATACAAATTAAGTGTGTAGTTGTTAATCTAATGAAAGTTGCTGGTTATGTTGTAAATGAATTTCAGTGTGTAGTTGTAGCTAGTGTAGCAGTTGTTGTCGCGTGCTTGTTTTGTAGTACGGTTTATGTGCACATGATATACAAATTCGTGAAGGACCGGAGGAAATTCGGGTGTTACATAAAAAGAAAAGGAAAAGAATTTAGATAAACATTAAATGTTAACTTTAAAAAGGTGAGTGAAAATTTTGGCAGCATCTCTGCTCAAACTCGACATGTGGTAGAGCAGTTAGCACAATAAAAACATTAAACTAATCTAAGGCATCATTGCTTTTTAAGATCACACCATGGCGGAATAATTCATCGCCGGCTTCTCAAGTCGACATACCAAGCATGGATCGTGGTTCCAATGTCAACGCTTGCGTTTAAAAACAAGAATTGACTCTTTAAAACCATAAAAGTTATAAACTACGCAGCGGAAATACAAATATACAAACGAGAACACAAGGCCCCATAACAACACGTATACAACCAAAGTTTACAAAAGATATACAAGAACTACAAAATCAGAAGATGATGGTATGCCACGTGTTATGCTTCACCCTCATCACTCTCCCCCAATGCAATGCAAATGCAAAAGAAGCTCCAAAACCTGCTACGACGACTGTCCATGATCCTCCTGCTGCTCGACATCAGACCAAACGCCAATGTGTCATAGCAGGACAATCATAGAAAGACATCAAACAATCAAGCATAAACACAAACACGTACACGTCAGTAACTAGCATCAAATATAAGAAGGTCAACAGACTAGCTAACATTATATTATAAAACTATATAAAGATGATGTCGTAAAACACAAGGCATAACTAGTAACTATTTATCATCCATTTATACTTGTTCATCTCCTTTCTCCCTTTCCAACCCGAACAATGCGTTTCGGGGTGGAATGTAAGTCTTAACACTCCTATTTTCAAGAACATAAACTCTAATAAACACGCGTAGTGTCAACTCATATAAGGACATCAACAGGCTACTTAACGTCTGACCTTAAAAAGTTTGTCTACCTTAAAGTAAGTTTAATCATAATATATCCTTGGGATCATTATCTTCCATAAGGATTCTTCACATAGGCGTAATCTTTTTATGATGGAAAACCCTTGGAGTTCGCAAGACCCATAGGGCACTTCTCACTATAAATATTGTACCAATGAATAAACTCTCTACTAAAAACTCAAACTTAACCATAGGGTTTGCAAGACCCACCAGTAACTCACATACTCCTTAACTATCAATAAGAACCATGGGGCTTTCAAGGCCCACCGGTAACTCACATATATCTTTGCTATTAATGAGAACCATGGGGCTTGCAAGGCCCACCGGTAACTCACATATATCTTCGCTATCAATGAGAACCATGGGGCTTGCAAGGCCCACCGGTAACTCACATATATCTTTGCTATCAATGAGAACCATGGGGCTTGCAAGGCCCACCGGTAACTCACATATATCTTTGCTATCAATGAGAACCATGGGGTTTGCAAGACCCACCGGTAACTCACATATATCTTGAAATCATATATAAAGGAACCATTCCGACTCCAAGTAAACACAATGTAATTATATCGATAATTTTCAACTTCTATTATCTTCATTCTATGCATCTATTCCATTCTAAGTTAGAGAAATTCGCAAACCGAAATCTATTCATGTATAAAAATTTACTTGTTAGTACTTCATACTTCTAACACAATGCTTCTAATCACAACTATCGATAATATTTTAAGCAATAGCATATAGTAGTTAACAACTGCGTGTGCGTACCTGTAATTGCAATTGCAGACAAAAAAGTTATCGCAACCACCAAATGTGAGGTTCTTAAGCTTCTCTAATGAACAGAGCACCTATGCACGTTCAAAGTATGACTAATAAGTCTATTTAACCTCATATAATAGTCTCTTACTCTAAAAGAAATTACTCTACTACCATAGAGTGAGTTCTATTTCATGTTATCAAGCTAATTAGCCAAATGTAACAGTTTCAATTCTAGGTTTGCTTGCTAATACACCAATAATTCTAATCTAATCACAACATACACTTTTCACACTATATTTACGACAAAGTATGTTCTAAGGAACAAAACTTAACTATATATATATTGCATTGTCAAATTACTATGAATTAGTAGACATAAGATTGAATAAAATAATGTATTACATATAATAGAGGCAATACCCAAGCTAGTAAGCTAGTAATGACAAAAAAAATCCATTTTACCACATTATTCATGGTTCGTAGAGACTACAAGAAATTACTTATATCACTCACAACATCAAGACTCCCTTTTTTTGTACCAAGACTATACAACATACAACAACGACTAGTTTAAGTAATAACAACAATTAGTTTAATTCTCAAGTGCAATGAAAACAATGTCAATTCATAACAACAATCGCAGAAGCCCATTAACAACTCTTAGCAATCAATGAAAATTAGTTGACAACCATTATTAACAAACACCTCTTAATGGCATTAACAACATAAACCACCATGAACAAAAATAGTAATAATAATTAACAATCACTCTTGTGAACAAGAATCATAACCATTACTAATAACTAATACGACCACCATTCATCAATAATGTCACATACACAAACCTTATACGAGATTTTCAATTAATAAAACACCATCCAAACCACAAAAGTAGTACATACTACTTTTAAATTCATCCTTATGTCAACCATAACTTATTCAAGTTCAAGTCACAATTTCTTATACTTACCCACTTTAAATTCTATCAAGATATAACTTAATTTAAGCTAAAATTCATGAATTTAACCAAAATACTACTTTTAAATTCACCATAATATAAACCCTAACTTGTCTATTTTCAAATCATCACAATAATCAAACCCATAACAAAAATTCTAGACATCATACTCAAATTTAACAAGTATAAACTCTAAATAACAAGAAACTATATATCAAAAACATACAAAATTAAATTGGGTAAGAGATTGCTCACAAAGGGTTGAAAAGATGATGAAAGAAAGTAGAAAGCTTTAAGCAATGTGAGAGGAGTTGCCGTTGGTGGCGGCTGCTAGTGGCTGTCGGCGGCTGGCGATTGCTGATGGCTGCCGGCGATGTCGGTTGGCGGCAACTGCTGGTGGTGGTGGTGGGTGTTCTTGATGTTGAGGAGGGAGGTGAAAAAGAAAGAGAGAAAGAGATGGAAAATAAGGAGTATGGGTTTGGGGTTTTTATTTCTTTCTTTATTTTTTTTTCTTTCTCTTTTTCTTAATTCAACACCCTTACTCATCTATATAATCATATTTTTACTTACAAGCCCAAATTAAGACAATTTTCAATATGCTAGCAAGATTTTGAATTACAAATATAAGTTTAATTTGTACATCTTAATTTGATTAATTATAAATATGCTCTTAATACAAATATGTACGCATTCATTATTTATATAATGACTGATTCAAAATGATTATTAAAATAAAAAAAATTATTATTACAATTAAATAATTACGTGACAAAATAACGGGGTGTTACACTAACGTTAGTAGCTGTGCATATAGTTAGGATTCCATTTGATTAGGAATGTGTGTTTAAAGTAGAAATTCATGATCAATGATTCGATAATGCTTTCTTGATGCTTCTTTAATGTTATCCTATGTGTAGTTAGTTTTTTTGTATGTGTAGTCTTCTTGTTTAGATTTAGTTCTTAGTACTGTAATTCTTTTTTTTTTTTTACTTCATATTTTGTGTTCATATCATAATATAATTTATGATTCTTGAATTAATGTGGACAACCATAAGCGATTTGGTTACTTAATTAGCAGATTTTATACGATTAAAAATAAGCTTATTAGCTGACCTTTATGTAATAGTTTAAATTATCTAGAATGGATACAAGTTGGATTGATTTACCTGTTGGTCACCCCGACTATGCTGCTGGTTGCATGGAATTCATTGACTTTGCTAAGGTGGGTCATATTGAGAGAGTAATTCTTTGTCCATGCAAAAAATATATAAATGGGAAGTGGTTTCCTATAAACCAAGTAGAATCGCATATTTTTTTCAAAGGGTTTTATAAGCCATACAAAAAATGGTTTTTTCATGGTGGTAGTAGTGTGAATGATGAAGTGAGTAGTAGCCAAGGATATGTCGATAACACATTAGCTTCAGTAAGCCGAGATGATATGAATGGACTTTTAAAATCAACTTTTGGTGTTGATGCACCTTCCAATGACATGCAATGTGATGATCAAGAAAATGATGAATATATTGAGGAGTCTGTTGAGGTCTTGACTAATGATTCAACCTCCTCTGAAGATGACAAATATAAGATGTTATTTGAGTTGTCTAACGAGCCACTTTATGAGGAATGCAAAAGTTTTTCAAAATTATGTTATCTTCTACACTTATTTCACTTGAAATGTATGCATCATTGGTCCATTGAATCTTTTAATATGAACCTTAAACTTCAATTAGATGCCTTTCCCCAAATGATGGACTTTCCAAAAAATTATTATGAAAGTATGAAAATGATAAAAGACTTAGGCTTAGATTATGAAAAGATTCACGCTTGTCCGAATGATTGTTCTTTGTTCAGGGTTGAATTTATAGAGGAAAATAATTGTTATGTTTGTGGGGCATCGAGGTGGAAGATGGTCAAGAGTAGAGATGGTACACTTATGTGTAGGATAGGTATTCCAGCGAAGGTGATGCGATACTTTCCTCTTATTCCTAGACTTAAAAGAATGTACATGTCATTTAAAACATGAAAAAAACAGCAATATAAGTGCTGCTGCTGCATCCGCTGAACAGGGCAACTTGACATGGATCCCGATGTTTCTCTAAGGACTTCCAAACCTTCTCTTTGGCCTTGACTTCATGTTCTAAGTGCAAAGATGCCATTCCTTGGATTTTTCATATCATTGGTGCATAGACTTGCTTCCCATACGTCTTGCAAGGTGGGTGGGTCGCAAGACAACAAAATAGTGCATGATTTATTTTTTCAGACCAGCAGCCGTACACTCGACCTTCAAAACAATTTTTTGAGGGTTCCTTTTGATGACCATGAGATTCCTTGGATCATGATGGTAAGACCCAAGAGTAGAGATTTCAATTCTATCTTTAGTTTTCCCCATGATGTTTATACATGTTGTTGGTGACGTCTTCAAGGTGGGCTGGCAGCAAGTTTCTTATGTGTGCACATATTATTCTATCAGTGCACATATTATTCTGTCAGTGTGCACATATTATTTTATCAGTGTTATTGGTGATGTTTATACGTGTTATTGGCTTCTTAATTTGGTAATTTTGACACAAAGTCTAGATTTAACAATGATGAACCTGAGTCATATCCACCTGATTAATCACAATTCTTGATAACAAACATAAGATTACATACTAAATCATATTAAATGGTAAGCATGGGTTTTCTGGTCTCTGTGCAGGTGTGTCTGCTTGGTTTGAACAAAAGAATTCAGCTCTCTGAATATCAAAAAGGACAGAGAGCTGAGGATATAATTTAGTAGTAAAGTGTTTGCAGTGCAGTGTGGATAGAGTTGGAGAATTGAGACCAGTGTTTAAGGTTGACAAGTCAATAGAAAAGTAGGAGTATTAGTGTACAGATATCCGTTTTGATTCGTTATTTATTGTTTTAACTTTTACTATATTATATTTGTGTGTTATTAAATAAAATATTTTTTTAATTAAATACATGAATGTGATCATAGTGCGTAGAGGTGTATTGCAATGTCAATGATTCGAGAGCCAAACGTTCTACACACAACATTGCAAGTCAAATTATATGTGAGCATCATCGGTCGTCCTTAGTGCAGAAGCATTTTTATTGTTGTTCATATTTTAATTTTATATAGGAATTCTTCAAAGTTGTTTGGTATTTTGTAATATTTATACAAGGGTAATTTCATGATATACCACTGAGTTTCTTCATAATTCACCATATACCATATCAAATGTTGTAAATTATCATATACCATTGAGTTTTAGTCCGTTAGCACATAATACCATTAATGACAAATTCCGTTAGTCTGTCGTTAGTCTACCGTACATTTCTTTGAATATAACTATATTTTAAAATGATAGTATTTGACGCAAAAAAAAACAAAAAGTAATGGTATATGGTGAATTAATAATTACCACTAACGGCAAACTAACGGAATTTGTCATTAATGATATTATGTGCTAACGGACTAAAACTCAATAGTATATGGTGATCTACAACATTTGATGTGGTATATGGTGAATTATGAAGAAACTCGGTATATCATGAAATTTCCCTTTATACAAATATGTGATAGATTCTTGGTGTTTATTATATTCTGAATTTTTGATGGTTATACGTTATAATTAGTGAATTAAATTAATTTGTCATTAAACTAAAAGCATCAAAAACTATAAATGATCACATCAAGAAGCGTCACAATATTGCAGATAGTGACGTTATAATGTGTCGCAAAAAATGACACAAGCGTAGATAGCGACGCTTATAAGCGTCGTAATAAGACAAATAGTGACGCTATAATGTGTCGCAAAAAATGACACAAGCGTAGATAGCGACGCTTATAAGCGTCGTTATAAGACAAATAGTGTCGCTATTTAGCGTCGTAAAAAGACAAATATTGGCTTAAATGTATCTTATAAAGACAAATAGTGTCGCTATAAGTGTCACTAATTGGCAAATTGTGACACTACAAGTGTCGCTAATTGACAAATATCGACATTTAAAAGTGTTGTAAAATGATAATGAGACATAAAAATTGGCGCAAAATGATAGTTACCAACGCCAAAAAGCGTCGCAAATGTGAATTTTGACACTAAAAGCGTCTGAAGAAGATACAAAAAAGGACATCAAAAAGCGTCCTAATTGGGGACAATTGTGACGCTTTTTGAAGTGTCGGTAAATAGCGACGTTGAAAATAACAACGCTTTCGCGAAGCGTCGCAAAGCTATATTGTG
Source organism: Amaranthus palmeri (assembly GCA_019776075.1). NCBI lineage: Eukaryota > Viridiplantae > Streptophyta > Magnoliopsida > Caryophyllales > Amaranthaceae > Amaranthus > Amaranthus palmeri. The sequence goes on from JAAKBH010001016.1 coordinate 45,482, forward strand.
ACGCTTTTAAGCGTCGCAAATTGTCAAAAAAGGGTCACAAAATGCCTTGTTTTCTTGTAGTGTAAGTATTTATAAAAATTTTTGAAGTATTCATTTCCTGAAATATTAATTGAAAATCGTAAATTTGAACAACAAATAAAACTCGTACATTGAATGAAAAATATTACACATAATTAAACTTAACAACTAATTAAACTCCTACATTTGCACTAGACATAATATTTTTCAAGCATCATCATACCATCCTTCACAATGTTCCCATACCAAGTCTTTTTGCAATGCATTATGAACTTGTCTATCCCAAACTTGTTCTTTTCTATGCATATAATGCTCTAACATCAAATTTATATATCTGCCCGCTCGAACTTGGTAAGTTGTATTGCGTGATTGGGAAGATGGTTCAGCAACATATTGAATATTATCTTGTTGAAATTTAGTTGTCTCCTTATAGTATCTGTATGTATCACGTTCATCTTCAACAATCATATTGTGAAGAATGATACATGCCAACATTATTTCCCATATTATATCCTGATCCTAAATAAGAGATGGTCTTTGTATGATTGCAAATCGTGCTTGTAAAACTCCAAATGCACGTTCAACATCTTTCCTTACTGACTCTTGGCGTGTTGTAAACAATGCATCTTTTTTGTTTAGTGGGAGTCGAATTGCAGGGATAAAACCAGCCCATTTTTGATATATACCATATGTGAGGTAGTAACCCTTATTGCATGTGTTCCCATTCACATTATAAGTTACCTTAGGAGCTTTACCTAGATAAATATCATCAAAAACAATAGGCTTTCTCAAGACAGTTATGTCATTGCAAGTGTCAAGCGTTCCAAAAAAGCATGCCAAATACACAAGTCAATAGAGGCAACAACTTCCAAGATGATTGTTGCATGATTATTTCTTCCTAGATACATCCCTTTCCAACCTCTGGGGCAATTCTTCCATTCCCAATGCATGCAATCCATACTGCCTAACATGCCTAGAAATCCCCTTCGTTGACCGTCATGAAGTAGTCGTTACAAATCAGTGCATTTGGCCTTTTCAAGTACACTTCTGTGTAGGCTTGTCTAATTGCTTGGACAAAACGGAGAAGCACTTCTTGCAGTGCTTTCCCAAATCTTTATGTACTCATCAACCACATCAGCACATGTTCCATATGCTACCATCCTCAATGCGGCAAAACATTTTTGTATTGGAGACGCGCCTAGTTCCCCAAGCGCAATTGGCCGTTGTTGAAAGTATGGATCTGTAGTTGTAACTTCTTCAACAATTCGACGAAACAAAGATCGACTCAAACCCTAATCCCAACAAAATCAAATTGAGAAAACGAAATAGCTTTCATCAAAACTCACATCGTTTAATCTGTCTGTTATCTTCCTTGACTCGCCTAAGTTCAACACATGATGCTTCGGGACTGAGGCAGTCGACCACTGGTTAGTCTGAAGCAGTCAGATTCCCGTGTGATTAGGTACTCATCGGGAACAACAGGACGAGGAGGGCGCAATTAATCTGTCTGGTCAAGAAGAAATGGGAAAATGAGAATGGAAGAAGAGGATACAGTTTTCCTGGTCAAGAAGGAATAGGAATGGCGAAAAGAAGAAAGGAGTGGGGAAGGAAGTTCATACAAGTGAGAAAAAGTACTTGATTCTTTTCTTTCAATAATTATAATAATAATTTCCAAAAAAAAAAAAAAAATAATAATAATAATAATAATAATAATAATAATAATAATAATAATAATAATAGAGGATATAGATATGTTTGATAGAAGGGTTAGAGTCGTTGCGAAAGATAATTAAGAAAATAGTTTTGGCAACGACTTTGTTGTTTCTACATATTTATCTATTTTTTGCAACGACATATGCGGTTACGAATTAATTAATAAGTTTTAGCAACTAAAGTTTTCGTTGCAAAAAACGTTGGTTAAACCGGGAAATTCTTTTTAGTGGTGGGGAGTTAATTTTGTTTTTTGGCAACAACTGTTTAGCAACAACAAAGGATTTCGCAACAACTTGTATTTTTCGCAACGAAAAAAAATTAGACGTTGCTAAAACTTGTTGCTAAAAACGATTTTTCTTGTAGTGTAGTGGACGCTCAGCTAAGTAGTCGTTCATAAGCCTTTCCTCTACATCCCCACGTTTACGATTAATGAACTTCCTCTTCTTTTTTTGAGTAGGTTTCCCACTGAATGTTGATTCAATATGCTTTTGGATAGTGAATTGGATTATAAAATCTTCTTGTTCCTCAGTACCCTGGTTCATAAGCATTATATAAATTTATATATATGTAAACGTCAAGAAAGCTTTTAAATACTAGAACTTGTAGATCAGAAACGAAGTAATTTTTTTTTTGAGATCATATATATAACAAAGTGATGTGAAAGGGGAGGTAGTGAATCTACAACTAGTTTTATATGTATTTTTTTAATGAAAAGTAACTTTTTTATTAAAAAATATGAATATATTTATATAACGAAAAAATTTTATCATCATTTTCTAGTTTTATATCAAAGTATAGTTATGTAAATGTCCAGTGAATTTTTTAAATGCTAGAACTTGGAGATGAAAAAGTAAGTGATTTTTTTCTTACTATATATAATCAAATCTATCTAATAATTATTTTGTCTCTCACTCCATTTTAATTTGCACAACTATTCTTTTTGATTGTAACACTGATTTTCCACTTTTTTTATTCTTGACGATGGTTTCTCTTTTTTCTTTTAATCTTGTTATTCTCTGACAGCAAATTATTTTTTGTTTTAATCTCTAATTCATTTATTGTTTCTACTATATTTTATGTAATTATTAATTATGCACACTTTAAAAAAAGTTAGTGCAATAACAAGTGTACCAGGAGTATTTGACGGGAGTATTTGACAAATTTAGTCCAAGACATTAAATGACATATAAATGAACAAAGACTTTTGTGGTAATTCTAGGTCTACTAAAGAAGCCATAGACTTATAGAGTAATAAGTAAGTTAGCTAGTTTATTGCTAATGTTCGTTAAAGAAATTTCCATTTGTTATTTTTAGGTGATATAATTGTTATTCCCATAAAGAATATTTATATTTATATCATTAAATTTGAACCAAAATAGATTTGTTCATCCTCAGTTAAATATAATGCTTATGGACCCTACATATTCTTAAATGACTTCATTTTAACATGGAAAAATTATAAGAAACTATTTAATCTATAGGTCTATTTGCAAAAAACTACCTTATGTAAATATTTTTGCAAAAAACTACCTAATCTAATATATTTCTTGCAAATGATTACCACTTAACGGAAAATGTTAGTTGACCATTAAGTTTGAGGGTTTGACCAATTTGAGAGGGAAAGTTGTCTATGTGGCAGTATTTCATTAGTCCTCGTATTTTTAAATAATTTAAAATTAAAACACATAAATTAACAAAATAAAAATGAAAGATATTTGACGTCATTTTTGCCAATCATAACGAATTTTTTTTCGAAAAACGGACGTTGCAATCACCCTTATTCGCCTATTTTTTGATACGTAAACCAAGAAAAGATATTTGACGTCATTTTAATCCATCATAACGATTTAAAAAAAAAAGACGTACCGACATCGGTAATAATAATGTTAAATATCTTTTTCAGTTTACGTATCGTGAAATAGACAAATAAGTACTTGTTTCGATTGGATTTTCGACAGAGTTACCCCAAGAGGGTAATCACGACGTCCGTTTTTTTAAAAAAAAAAAACCGTTGCGATGGGTAAAAATGACGTCAAAATATTTTTAATTTTTATTTTGTCAATTTATGTGTCTTAATTTTAAATTATTTAAAAATACGAGGATTAATGAGATACCGCCGCATAGGCAATTTAACCTCTCAAATTGGTCAAACCCAAAAACTTAACGGTCAACTAACATTTTCCGTTAAGTGGTAGTCATTTGCAAGAAATATATTAGATTAGGTAGTTTTTTGCAAAAAATTTTACATAAGGTAGTTTTTTTAAAATAGACCTATAGATTAGGTAGAATCTTATAATTTTCCCTTTTAACATTTTTATATTCAATATGGCCACGGTGGCCACCACATGTTTTCCACGCTCTAACTTTATAAAAATATTTTTTTATTAGTTGTGATCACCATATTTTTCTACTAACTTTATTTTAATATTTTTTAATGTTTACGGTTCCTACTTTTCCTCCATCAAATTTATTAATAAATTAAATTAAATAATTCTCTCTTATTCTTCCTATTAGTCTCATTGATTTTTGGGAAACTATTCACTTATCACTCATGTAGCATCAACAATGGGAGGGTTCCACATATAGCTCCATAAAATCTCTCTTCTTTTCATATTTTGCACATCATTTTCCAGTAATTTTTCTAATCTACCTCCACAAATTCTAATAACTTTTCTGAAATAGTAAGCTCCTCATTTACCTCCCCAAATGCTATGTCACATGGCCCACCTTTCGTTTCTCACTCTTACTCATATATCATTATTTATTTTTTATTTAATGATGAACTTAAAATATTTTAATTAATGATTCATTACACGTAATTAAAATTAAATATTTTATGATTAAATTAAGTATTTTTTTAAATTACTATTTTCAATATTAATTGACTTCGTAGTTAACAATTAAGTATTTATAAAAAATTTTCAAGTATTCATTTCTTGAAATATTAAATGAAAACCGTAAATTTGAACAACAAATTAAACTCGTACATTAAATGACAACTCGTACATTGAATGAAAAATAATACACATAATTATACTTAACAACTAATTAAACTCGTACATTTGCACTACACATAATTTTTTTCAAGCGTCATCATATATTCCCTGACAATGTTCCCATATATGCTCAACCAAGTCTCTTTGCTATGCATTATAAACTTGTCTATCCCAAACTTGTTTAGGGCCTGGTATAAGAAGTGGCAACTGTATATACTTACGCTTCATACACAACCAAGAAGGAAGGTTGTATATGCTCAACAAAACTGGCCATGTGCTATGTTGGGTACTCAGTGTCCCATAAGGATTCATCCCATCCGTACTTAATCCAAGTCTAAGATTCCTGGCCTCATCACCAAATATCGGGAATTCTTTATCTATGTTCTTCCACTGCATAGAATCAGCTGGATGCCTTATTAGCCCATCTTTCTTTCTTTCCTTATCATGCCAAACCAACTTCTTGGCATCCTCTGGAATTTAAAAAAGTCTCCTGAACCTTGGAATAATCGAAAGATACCATAAAACTTTTGCTGGTGGGCGCAATTTCTTAGCAATCGAATTTTTTTCCTTGCACTTGTAGCGCGAGACTCTACATATAAGGCACTCGTCCAAATTTTCATACTCTTTTTTGTAAAGTACACAATCATTAGGACATGCATCTATCTTGGTGTACTCTAAGCCTAATGGGTTCAATTTCTTAGCATACTAGGCTGACTTAGGTATGCTATTTCCCTCAGGAAACATGTCATGTAAGGCTTCCAACAACGATGTGAAGCTAGTATTAGTCCAACCAAACTTAGCTTGTAAATTAGTTAATACTAAGGTTGCTGATAGTTTAGAATATTTACTACAACCATCATACAATGGAGTCTCAGCAACACTTGACACATCCTCAAACACACGGGTTTGTTGAGTGAGATGATATCCAATCGCATCCATCATATCATCCATTCGGTCTTCCACTATGCCCTCATCACCCTCACATTTCAAAGTATTTGCCTTTGCACCTTCATCATTAATATCTAACTTTTCACCGTGCCAATACCAAATCTCATAATCAGGTTTAAACCCACGACGATACAAGTGATCTAGTATTTCGTTAATGTCACTCCACCTCTTTACATTGCCACAATCACGACAAGGGCAAAATATCATAGGCTCTTGACTTAGCCTTTGGTGTTCCACTGCTGCAATACAAAATCCTCTAAGCCCTTCTTAAAAGTCCCTTTCGCGTCGATCACCGTACATCCAACTAAGACTCATTTCTAAGAACACAATATACATGCATACATGTAACCCAATAAGTTCAATGCAAATGGAATACAAAATTACACTAGCGTTCTATATAAAAGAAGGTAACATTATACAAGTTTTTACAAATTAGTTGAAAATAGACAATGGATTTGTAGATTTAATATTTTCACATGAAATACTTTCTCAACGTCAGGCATATAATCATCAGCAAATCAAATACAATTAAGCAACAAGTTTAGTTCTATATTCAAATCTATGATTCTTGATAGATTTTTCTTTGAAAAATGGATGATTCGACGTCAGGCTAATAACAAGTTTGTTGAGTGCTTTCTTTAAAGACCAGCCAAACTTTTAATCATTTTCAATTAAACGAAAAAGACCAGTTGGAGAAGTATTAACAAGTTTGTTGAATGCTTTCTAGCAAGATTGAAGCTTTCACCCATGGATGTGCAGTCTAAGATATGCTAAAGATGTATCAAAAAATTAAAACACAACGAAGCAATTGAAAAGACTAGATTTAGTTCATTCAATCGCATTATTACTTCCTCAATTGCATTCTACACAACGAACAAAAAAGATTAAGCAATTGAAACAAAACCTTTCTTGAATTACTTCTAAGTCAAGAACAAGAAATCTAGACTTCATCTCTATTGCTGGTATTACAAATAAGTCTAGTGTAAGAAAACACATAGATTTTGCACATCAATATAATATCAAGAATGATCAGTTTCACTAGTGGAAAAAAAAATATTGGCTGCTGTTTATTGGCTGCGGTTTTTAGGAAAACGCAGCCCATATGAGTAATAAAAATTTTGGAAAAAAAAATTATTAAGGGGCAGCGGTTTTTAGCATTGTCCGCAGCCCTTAACCCCTTAAGAAATTCAGCAAAAAAAAAATACTAAAGATGCGTTAAATTTGAGGTGGCATCATATTTCAGAAGTTTATCCTTTTTTGAATGAGCATTTTGATATATTGCGCGCAAAATATCCGTCTAGAGGTGATAGGGCATTGATGCAGTTGCATAACAAGACGTTTGTTGATTGGTTTCATAATCGAGTAATATGTAAAGAACTAAAGGGTGTATCTGAAACTGTTAAGTGGTTAGCTTTTGGTCCTCGTGATGATGTCAACAAATATGAGGGTTACGATGTCAATGGGTTTATATTTTGGACTGAGAGTCAAGATAAGAAGTCATCGTATCTGCAGAATAGTGGGGTTTCTGTTTTGTCGTCATCTACATTTTACGCGAGTGCCAAGGATCAATCGCCGGTTGATGCTAAATCGGTATACTACGGGCGGGTACATGAAATATGGGAGCTTGACTATTGTACTTTCACTATGGGTCTTTTCAAATGCAAGTGGGTGGATAATAATCGACGATGCGTTAAAAATGACGACCCTTGTGGATCACTTGGATCGCTTGCGTGATGGTGAGGAGCCATTCATACTAGCCACACAAGCCAATCAAGTATTTTACATTGAAGACCCTTCTAATAAACAATGGTCTATTGTTATACCGGGAAAAAGAAGTATCCTTGGTATAGGTGATGTTGAGGATGAGGAAGAATATAATGCTTTTGAAGACTCCCCGCCCTTTATCAATCCAAAATCGGTGAATGAAGATGATGAAGATGTTGGTTATATGCGTGTAGATCACACGGAAGGAATACATTTGAATTAAGTGATTCACAAGGTATGAATTATTTAAGGTTATGAATGAATTTTGGCATTTTCGGGCGTAAAGTAGCTTAAATGTTGTTTGTTATGAATGAAACTTGGCACACACCACTATTTGGTATATATAAATGTGTTGAAGTTGTTAGAATTGATAATAGTTGTCATATGCTTGAAATTAAGGGTCAAGTTGCGTTTTTTAACGGTTTTGAATGAATTTTGGCATTTTCGGGCGTAAAGTAGCTTAAACGTATGTTTGTTATGAATGAAACTTGGCACACACCACTATTTGGTATATATAAATGTGTTGAAGTTGTTAGAATTGATAATAGGTTTCATATGCTTGGAAATAAGGGTCAAGTTGCGTTTTTTAACGGTTTTGAATGAATTTTGGCATTTTCGGGCGTAAAGTAGCTTAAATGTTGTTTGTTATGAATGAAACTTGGCACACACCACTATTTGGTATATATAAATGTGTTGAAGTTGTTAGAATTGATAATAGTTGTCATATGCTTGAAATTAAGGGTCAAGTTGCGTTTGTTAACGGTTTTGAATGAATTTTGGCATTTTCGGGCGTAAAGTAGCTTAAACGTTGTTTGTTATGAATGAAACTTGGCACACACCACTATTTGGTATATATAAATGTTTTGAAGTTGTTAGAATTGATAATAGGTTTCATATGCTTGAAATTAAGGGTCAAGTTGCGTTTTTTAACGGTTTTGAATGAATTTTGGCATTTTCGGGCGTAAAGTAGCTTAAACGTTGTTTGTTATGAATGAAACTTGGCACACACCACTATTTGGTATATATAAATGTGTTGAAGTTGTTAGAATTGATAATAGTTGTCATATGCTTGAAATTAAGGGTCAAGTTGCGGTTTTTAACTGTTTTTTTAACGATTTTTGTCACTTTCTAATGTAATTCTATTTTCTACTCTTTCAGGTACTTGATCTACAATGCATCTTTTCAGAGACGACGTTGTTCCCGAGATTGAGACTGTGGATGACGATGTCCATAGTGAGTCGGATAAGGACTATGATCCGACGAAGGAAAATGCCATAGTTGATGATGATGATGATGCTATTGAGGATGACGACCCTCTTACTAGACACGAGCAATTGGCTGATTCTGCTCCTCCTATTGATGAGACGGCTTCTACTAAAACAGCGAAAATTTCAAAGAAACGAAAAGGGCGAGGTCCTACGAAAAACCTCAAAGTCAAAGAGCCCATGTACCTCGAATACAATGCGCTGGGTCAACCGTGTGGAAAATGGCGTAAAGAATATGGAAAACAAGTGGGTTTATGTGTTCGAAAGATTTCCATATTACACGCCTGGCACGAGGTTCCAGAGGGCTTGAAGAAGTCATTTTGGGATGATACGATGGTAATAAGCATCTTTAGTTTTTTATTAATTTACTTTCATTTTAAAATTAATTGAATTGACATTAATTATTAATTATATTTTCCTTTTGTAGAATCTTTTCCACATCGAGCACGACGAAGAAAAGAAGAGTATTTTTCTTTCAGCTGTTGCTGAAAGATTAAGAGACTTCAAGGCAAAGCTCGTAGGTGGTTGGATTACCAAGAAGCGTCACCGTTTGACCAAGAAGGTCAAAACGGGAATTAAAGATGGAGAACAAGCTCCCTCCAAAATGCCGTAGGAGATATGGCCACACATATCTAAAGAGTGGGAGGCATTTGTTGCTAGAAAAACAACTCTTAATGAAGTTGTAAGTATTATAGCTTTTCATTTTTATTTACTTCTTTTGATTTAATTATTAAACTAATAATAAATGACATTTGACTTATTATGTTGATTAATTAGGAAAAACGTGGTAAAGCTTCCGAGTCGGCAAAGAAAAGGAAGTTTTACCATCATGAGGGCTCAAGAACTTATGATGAGGCCCGTAAAGAGTGGGTGGATGCGGGATTGTACCCCAAACAGAGCTCAGCCGCGAGCTCATCTACGACTACCCCATCCGTGAGTACTCCAGCTGGAGATCGGGTGCTAGATTGGTATTGCGGGCTTCATGCTCGAGATGAAAGTGGTAAATTTACCATTTCCGATCCTGGAACGAAGAAGATCGCGGATGCTGTGGTGAGTTTTCATATCATTTAGCCTTATATTCTTGATTTGTTATGTGTTTAAACTAATTGATCGTTTTTATTTGAACAGATGGGCTGGAAGGAAAAAGAGGTTACGGGGGAGTTCACCCCAAAAGGCAATGTTGATGCATTGCATATGGTCTTAGGGAAAGACCATCAGGGGCGGGTAGTCGACAAAGGAGGCGTCCGCGTGGGCGTGAAGAAAGCATTCGGCAAAGAGTTCGCTACTCCTCGATCCAGAACGATGCCATCGCTTGAGGAAGTAGAGAAACGAATCGAGGAAAAAATCACAGCCAAAGTCACCGCAAAAGTGACTAAGGACGTCTTCGACAAGATGGCATCGCTATTGCAGAAGTTAGGAGCTACCCATGATGACTTGGCCAATTTGATTGCCGAGGACCAACAAAGTCAACATGGGGATCCTAAGGCTTTGGTGGAGCCATCGCCCGAGCCCCTTACCCCCGTAGCACATCAGCCCATTACCCGTAGCACACCCGAGCCTCACATTTTAACGCCGGAGACCATGAACTCCGTTACTCAGGTTTCGGAAACAACACCTGATGAGCCAGTGTTAAAGGTACATTTAATTTTTAAATATACAAGCGCGTATTTATTTAAATTTCAACGTGTTTTGATAATTTATCATGATGTTAATTATACTAAACGAAAAATTTTTTAGGAGGCGACTCCTTGCTCTCTTTTGTTGCCTCAGTTAGGCGTTGCTCGTGGTGGCGACTTAACTGAGGTTGCATTCGGTGAGGCGCAGCCAAACCAAGTGGGCCAAACAGTGCATTCAATGCCTGTTACACGTGGCCACATTAGTGTGACGGTAGAAACTATCGTAAAGGGGTTCGAGGATTTCTCACTTCTGGTTCCAATGCCAGAATGGAACCTTGAGACTTTATCGAACGCCCAAGGTAGTTTCGTCACATGGCCATATGCTTGGGTCCGACTCACGACGAAGGTAATATATCTTTAGTATTATTTTATTTGTTTTTATTATTTTAATTGCGTGAGTAATTAAACTAATTTAATTGTATAAAATGAAATAGGAAAAGAGCTCAAAGGGCTCTAAAAGAGAGATCGGTTCCTCATCATCGGTGACAATCACTCCAATCTTGACTGATGAGGAGCTTAAATATCTCTCTTCAGATTGTCTATGGCTGCACAAGGGTGCATCTCGCATGCGTGAGGAGGACCCACTTCTTCTACCCCTAGGCACGGACCAATTTCACACTGCCGAAGATGCTTTCGTCATTATTGGTCCTAGTGACATTTGGCAATTTTTGTGAGGGGAGATGTTGAATGTCGCCCTTATTCATGTCTACATGATGTATGTGATTTCTTATCTTACAATTTAGGTTTTATTGTTTAATTGTTTTAATAATCGAATGACTGACAAAATTTTCTTATTCGTGAGTTTAGTGGGATGTACGAGGAGTTGAATAGCCTCGAACCTCCAATAACATTTGGATGGTTTGATCCTGAGTCTATTAGGGGTGAAAAGAGTGATACTGATCCAGATGACGTCAAAGCATACGTTGAACGTGCTTTGAAACATTCATTTGAATCTAAACACTCATTCATTCTGGCCCCGTACTATGAAAGGTGATTAGTTTTATTATTTAATTAAATTGAACTTAAATTTTGATTTTACTTACGTTCACATATTCTCTATCTTGATGATTTAAAATCGTGGTTTTTGTAGTGTGCATTGGATGCTTTTGGTCATATGTCCGATGACCAATATGGTGCACATTTTCGACTCACTAAGCCGTGGACATCCCGTGCCTCGCAACATGAAATTTAAAGCTTTGTTGAATGCGTAAGTTTATAAATTGTCAATTAATTTCATTTAAGTGTTATATATATATATTATTGTCAATTAATTTCAATTAATTTCTTTACTCTTGTGTCTCAGGGTTATGAAGAAAATGCGTGGCGAAATGGGATGTGCTACAAGAGCCACTAACCCGAAATGGAGAGCAGTAAAGGTATATATAACACTATTTAGTATATATTATTGTCTTGAATTAATTAGAATTGATAACATTTGTCAAATGATTGAAATTAGTTAGAATTGAAAACAATTCGACCATAAAATAGTCATAAAATGATTGAAGTTGCGTTTTTTTAACGGTTTTGAGTGAATTTTGGCATTTTCGGGCGTAAAGTAGCTTAAATGTTGTTTGTTATGAATGAAACTTGGCACACACCACTATTTGGTATATATAAATGTGTTGAAGTTGTTAGAATTGATAATAGTTGTCATATGCTTGAAATTAAGGGTCAAGTTGCGTTTTTTAACGGTTTTGAATGAATTTTGGCATTTTCGGGCGTAAAGTAGCTTAAACGTTGTTTGTTATGAATGAAACTTGGAACACACCACTATTTGGTATATATAAATGTGTTGGAAGTTGTTAGAATTGATAATAGTTGTCATATGCTTGAAATTAAGGGTCAAGTTGCGTTTTTTAACGGTTTTGAATGAATTTTGGCATTTTCGGGCGTAAAGTAGCTTAAACGTTGCTTGTTATGATGAAACTTGGAACACACACTTTTTGGTATAATATAAATGTGTTGACTATGTATATAGTATATATGTATATAGGATATATATATATATATATGTATAATTCTGTATATATGTATATATGTAGATATGGATTATATGGCTATATCTCTATATATGTATATATATATATTTTTATCGATATATATATATATATATATATATATATCTAATAGATTTATATTATATATATATATCTATATATATATATACACTATATATCTAAAATATATATATATATATATATATATCCTATATATACTTTCACACAGAAAGAGGTTATTGACTATATAGTCTTTAGGATAGCTGGGAGGGCAAATAGCAGAATGAACGATATGCTTGTATTTAAGTAGTTAGTTTGTATTTTTGGGCTCGTGCTCTTCTTTTTGCATAGAGCACTAGCATTTTTGGTGGCTCGAGAGGAGTTAATTTCCTCCTTGGGCGTCTGTATTTGTTCCCCTTTTTGGTATATAATACAAATCATTTGGCAATATATATATATATATATATATATATATATATATATATATATATATATATATATATATATATATATATATATATATATATATATATATATATATATATATATATATATATATATATATATATATATATATATATATATATATATATATATATATATATATATATATATATATATATATATATATATATATATATATAATATAATAATAAATAAAAAACTAGAGATAGAAAGAGAAGCTCCGTTTGGATGGACGGTTAGTCATCCCAGCGTTGTTTGTCTAATTTCCGGCACCGGCAGGCGTGCATAGCGGCATGAGGGGAGGGAGAGGCGCCAGGGGACGGGGAGGAAGAGGGAGAGGTGAGGAGAATAGAACTATAAACACCAGGAGTGGGTCGGGAAACACTGATAGTAGGGTACTGAGCGAATCTGAGCACTCGGACAGCGAAGACAATGACGGTGGTGAAAGTACTCCGATGCAGCTGTAGCAGCCGACAGTGGAGGAGATTTTAGCCAGCCCAAAACCCTAGTTTCGAACCCTATGGAAGACAAAGAAGGGGAAGCAATTAAAGATGAACTAAATCAAATGAGGGAGCAATTGAAAACTCTACAACACCTAGTTCTGAGTCAAAAGAACGAACCAGGCCAGCAGCAACAATTGGAAGCTAATCAAATTGCTAGTCAACAAAGCTGCACACAGGAGACGGAATACCCTTTGCTTAGTGCGAAACCGAGAACTACATTTGAGCAAACCAAGCCCTTAACAACATGGAGAGATAAGGTAATGAACCCTAACCCAAATGTTGGAATGCAATTGAAATTTATACCTCCTGTAATTAAAGATGGCAAACAAATTGTCCAAATTGAATCAATTGATGTAGATAATCTTGTGCAATTGTGGGAGAGATCTTTAGTTGTATATGTTGTGGGTGGAAATGTGTCGGTGGATATTATTAGAGGATTTATGCGAAAACATTGGTCGTTTGTTAGTATGCCCTCAATTCATGTTCATGAAGAAGGATACTTTATTATGAGATTTAGTGTAGATAAGGAGTGTGATGAAATTCTTAAGGGTGGACCTTATTTCCTGAATAGAGCTCCTATGATTGTGAAGAAATGGACGATGAACTTTGATTTCAAGGAGGAAATTTTGCGAGTTATACCAGTGTGGGTTAGATTACTGAGCCTCCCTCTTCATTGTTGGGGAGTAGACTCTTTGAGTAAGATTGTGAGTGCAGTTGGAGTTCCCATAATTGCCGATGAATGTACTGCTAAACAAATGAAAGTGTCTTATGCGAGAGTCCTTGTTGAAGTGGATATAACTCAAGAGTTCGTGAATGAGATAAGAGTGCGGGATAACACGGGGAGGGAATTCCTACAAAAAGTCATCCCTGAATGGCGCCTATATTTTTGTAAGAAATGCAATAAGCTGGGGCATATTTGCAAGGATGATGGGGAAGAGGCCTTAACACAAAAACAACCGAAGAGGGATGAGAATACACAAGGAGTTGGGAAAAAGATGTGGATGCCTACTAATATAGCTAAGATTTTGCAAGGGGTAACTTCTCTAGATGATTTAAAGGAGAAACTGGATGATGTTATGAAAGAAACAAGGGTCCTTGAACACACAAAGAAAGCAGTAGAGGAGGGAAAGCATTGTATGAACACTAAGTTAAGTGAGACAGTGGCTGCAGGAATGCCTACTGTTTTGCACAGCCCTCTGGTCTGCACAACCCAGGCTGAGATGAGGCCTACCCCAACAGCTGCAGACACTGTGCAGGTGACAAATACGCCCACTGATCTGCACAGCACAGGTGTGCAGCCTACTGTTCTGACGAGCAAAAAGACAGATACAGGTAGTGACCAGCTGATCTGCACAGCTCAAATACAGCCTACTGTGCAGCCTAACAGCACCATCAAGCAGACTGCTCCAAATGACACACACATCTCAGTTGTGCATCTGGATGAAAGAGGCTTGGGTGATGCTATAGGTGATGATGAATGGACACCCGTTGCTCCGGGGAAAGTGGCGAGAAGGGTTCATAATAATGCTCAAGGCAGTAGGGCATGGGAAGATGGGAAGACAAAAGCTGGAAGAAACAACTCTGTGCAATCAAAACACCATGGGGACGGGAACCCCTTAATTCCCTCGGATCAATGATTATTACGGCTTGGAATGTAAGGGGTTTGAATAACCCCGCAAAAATCAAGGAGGTGAAAAGCTTCCTTGCTACTAACAGTGTTAATATTGTAGGTTTGCTGTAGACCAAAGTGCAGATGCCAAAAGCCATGAAAATTCAACAAAAGCTAGGCAATAAGTGGAAATGGTTAGCTAATTATACTCACCATGATAAAGGGCGTGTGTGGGTAGGTTGGAGATAAGACCATTGTAAAGTGGAGGAGTGTAAAAGTCATCAACAATTCATAGCTACAAAAGTGACTCCGATCAATGCAAATCAACCTTTCCATGTTGTTTTTATTTATGGGATGCATAATGTTCGTGATAGAAAAGACTTGTGGCGGGATCTTGAGCATTTGGACTTCAATACCCCGTGTTTATACATTGGTGACTATAATGCAATATACAAGGAAGAACACAGAAAGAATGGCTCCCAGGTCACTACCTATGAGACCCATGACATGTTGCAGTGGTTAGAGAACAATGATCTTCACCCGATTAGAGAAAAAGGGCACTACTACTCCTGGTCGAACAAAGAATGTGGAGATCAACGCACTCTGACTAAGATAGATCATGCGATTGGTAACCTGCCTTGGTTAACAACCTATAGCCAAGCTACAGTAGTGTATGCCAACCCTCAGACCTCAGATCATACTCCATTAATCCTCAAGCTTGAGAACCCCATTCATCAGCAGAAAAACCCGTTCCGTTTCTTCAACTACCTATGTGATCACAAGGACTTCCTCAAGATAGTGCAAGAATCGTGGAACAAGAAAGCAAAAGGGACAGGGCTCCAGAATATTTGGTATCGTTTGAATAATGTGAAAAGAGCTTTGAAAGTGCTGCACAGGCAGGAGTTTGCAGGAATAGATGAAAGAATCAGAAAATGGGAAGAAGACTTGATTTCGGTTCAAAACCAAATGCAAGCTGACCCATCGAAAGAGGAGTATCATCTTCAGGAGAAAGAAACTATCACTCAGCTTCGTAAGTGGAGGAAAATAGAAGAAAAAGCTCTGATGCAAAAAGCAAGAATCAACTGGCTCAAGCACGGAGATGAAAGCTCTGCGTACTTCCATGCTTCGATCAAAGAAAGAAGAGCTTCTAATTGTATTACAGAACTTCAGAATGCAGATGGTAACTGGATCAAAACCACAGAGGGCATCCATGCTGAAATCACTAATTTCTACCAGCTCCTCCAAGGCACAGAAACTAAGAATCTCGTGGGGATTGACCGACAAATTATGAGAAAAGGGCCTCAGATTGATAATCAGAATAGTCAGATGCTGATCCAAGAGGTCCATGAAGAGGAAATTAGAGAAGCAGTGTTTGGAATGAATGACAACAAGGCTCCGGGGATCGATGGCTTTAATGCACACTTTTACAAGAAAGCGTGGGACATTATTAAGGAGGACTTAACTAGTGCCATTAAAGACTTTTTTGCTCAGGCTAGTTTGTTCCCTCCGATCAACTGCACAGCTGTTACTCTCATCCCAAAAGTGACTAACGCCAATAGGGTAGGAGACTTCAGACCGATTGCTTGCTGTAACGTCATTTACAAGATCATATCCAGAATCCTTGCAGGTAGACTTCAGAAGGTGATGGGCAATGTGATTGATAAAGCTCAGTCAGGGTTTATTCCAGGAAGACAGTTGGCGGACAACATTCTCCTTGCAGCTGAGATCATCAAAGGGTACTCACGCAAAAATAATAGCCCTCGTTGTATGATCAAGATGGACCTCAGGAAATCTTATGACTCGATCAGTTGGAACTTCCTATTCTGTGTCATGGCCGAGATGGGTTTTCCTCCTAGGTTTGTCGATTGGATCAGAGCTTGTGTCACTACTGTTTCCTTTTCCGTATTGGTTAATGGTACTCCAATAAAGCCGTTTGAAGCTAAGAAAGGCCTTCGAAAGGGTGACCCCTATATCCCCCTACTTGTTCGCGATAGCCATGGATTATTTGTCTAGACTCATGCAGGAACAGAGATATAGTGGAAAATTTCACTACCACCCGAAATGCAAGAAAGAGAGCATTACACATCTCTTTTTTGCAGATGACCTCCTGATGTTCTGTCGAGCTGATATGATATCCATCCAAAGTATGATGAGCACATTTAAGAACTTCTCTAGAGCTTCTGGGCTTGATGCAAATGTTAACAAAAGCAATGTGTACTTCTCGGGTGTGGATGACCAAACAAGAAACAGGTTAAGGCAGTTTCTTTCAAATGGAAGAAGGTAGCTTCCCATTCCGCTACCTAGGGGTTCCTCTCCATTCTAAAAAGCTCAATACTAGAGATTGTCGTCCGCTGGTGGACAAAATTGTTGGGAGAATTTGCTACTGGTCTTCACGCCTCCTTTCCTATGCAGGACGAATTCAGCTTGTTCGTAGCGTTATTGGAGGCATCCAGATTTTCTGGGCCCAGATCTTTTGCCTTCCCAAGAAATTGATTAAGATGGTTGAGAGCGTTTGCAGATCCTTCATCTGGACCGGTAAAGAGGGGATTTCTAAGAAAGCTGCAGTTGCTTGGAGCCAGATGACTCTCCCCCTGTCTAAGGGAGGTCTGAACCTAAAGGATATGCACACTTGGAACAAAGCTGCCCTTCTCAAGCATCTTTGGAATTTAGCGAGGAAAAAAGACAATCTTTGGGTTAAATGGGTCCACAGCTACTACATGAACAACCAAGGGATCAACAATGTGAAAGTCTCCATTCATGCTTCATGGGTATTCAAGAAAATCATCAAACAAAGCCAGCTTGTTGCGAAATTAGGGGGTTGGGAAAAATTCACAAATGATCCCAACTTCACAATTGGAGGGGTCTATAATCGGTTGATTGAGGAAGCGCCTAGAGTGACTTGAGGGAACATCATGATCAAGAACCTCGCCAGCCCAAGCGCAAAATTCATCACCTGGTTAGCAATTCAAAATCGGCTCGCACAAAAGATAGAATTGGGAAATGGATTGATTCTACTGATGATAAATGTGTGCTCTGCAATATGACAAATGAATCGATCCAACATCTTATCTTCGAGTGCCAGAACGCAAAGGATATCCGTACTAGGATTTTCTCTTTCCTTCCCAATAATTTTGACGAACCAGATTTTCATGCTGAGATTGAGCTCATGGCCAAGATAAGTAAGAAGAAGACTGATCGAGCCAAGCTGATTGTTGCGATATGGTCGGAGATGATATACTGTATTTGGAAGCAGGGAAATGGCAAAATTTTTGATAACCGCACCTTCAGTCTGAAAGAAATGCAGGATTTAATCGTTTTTAGAGTAGCAGGGAGGGTAAACAATAGGATGAATGATCTGCTTGTAACTATGTAGGTTCCTTTTGGTAGTTTTTGGGTTATCGCTCCCTTTTTTGTTGTGAGTGATAGCGTTTTTGGTGGCTTGGTCTGGAGTTAAGTTCTAGACTGGGCGTTTGTCCCTCTGTATCTATTTTTGTTTCTGGTATATAATACAATTATTTTGACAATTATATAGATATATATATATATATATATATAGATATATATATATATATATA
>JAAKBH010001017.1:0-63987 GCA_019776075.1 Amaranthus palmeri
AATGCTTACTTTGGGTTTGTAAGATTCACGAAGAAAGAAGATGCAAAGTCGGCCATTAAAAAGTTGAATGGAGTTAGACTCCATGGATGTGCGCTGGATGTCTCATGGGCAAAGTATCAAAGAGGGGGTGTACCCAGTTCGAGGAATATGCACAGCAAACCTATCCACCAAAGCAAAACAGTGGGGCAAAGGAGTATTAGCAAACCGGCATATCGAGACAGGAGGTCGTATGCAGAGGTCCTTAATGGAAAACAAAATGAAGAATCGGAGAGGGTGAAACATGCTCAGCCCAACAGTCCACAAAAGCTATCTCAGGTAACTCTCAAAACCTCTGTGAACCCAGTAATGGTTGAAAAGATGAATATGGCAATCATTGGTGAATTTGATACAAAGTATGATATTATTACTGTGGAATCAAAACTCATTGATGCGGACATACATTATACATGCTTATCCCTCGTGGCCCCATTCAAAGTGGCCATTTTCTTTGAAAGCGAAGTAGCACTAGAAGAAGGTCTAGGAAACGAATCACCCCTTCGGTCCATATTTGTTAATATTAACCGTTGGTCGAAGGAAATGACGTATAATGAAAGACTTGTGTGGATTGAATGTGTGGGTGTGAATCCTTTATGCTGGGGGGAACATGTTTTTCGTGACATTGGTCAATTGTGGGGCAAGATAGTTAGAATGGAACACATACTGTATGGCGCACACTGCATCACAGCTGTGAAGATACTGATATTGACCTCTCACCATGAAAGAATTGAAGGAAAGGTGAACTTGGAATGGGAACTAGGTCAGTGTGAAGTTTGGGTTAGAGAAGTACATGTATGTGAAGGTAGTGGAGGGAATGACAATGAAACTAAATCACAAATACAGTGGCTCGATGAAGACAGGAATGATGACAATGTGAACGGTCAAATTGATGAAATGGGCAAAGATAAGAATGAAAATGAGAGGGTACACTGGAATGAGGAAAGGGGTGTAGTACTAATGTCTGAAATAAGGCTGCAACAGAATGAAACTTTTAATGATGAGAGGGAGGATGTGGATGACCATACTGATATCAGGATGCATGAGAATAGTGGCACCTCGAATTGTTGCAATAGGCAGATTCAAGATGATGTAATGGCTGCTCATTTTGTAGTACATAAGGATATTGGGGGTCAAGTACTGGTTGTTAATGCTCAGAAGGGCACGGCTGTAGAAGAGACTGTCAGGTGTAGTCTTGATTCTGCTCATCAGGAACAATTCAGTGATCCATTGGTAAATGACTCTTTGGCCAGAATGACACAGGAGATTCATAGTGAGACAAACCTTGTGACTTATATGGAATTGAGAGGTGCTTGCTCGGAGCATGTGGAGAATATTGATGAGGGTGTTGTTGAATATGCATCAGACAATGATAAGAGTTCACAAGACAACAGCCCACCTAAAAAGAAGCAAAGGGGTAGACCAAGAAGGGTGATCTCCTCCCTACCTGAGCCCTTAATGGTCCCTGAAACTCCTCAAACAAGTCAAGATGAAGCTCTTGTTACCTGGAAAACAGCAAAAAAGGTCGGAGTTTCAACCAGAAAAGAAGGTGTTGTCCTTACAGCATTGAGAAAATCAAGAAGGATACAGAGGTTGGAGAGGAACACACGATCTGCTAGCAGGTGATGTTTTTCCTCTTTAGCTTAAGTCGTGTTTTATTTGGTGATTTATTTTGTTTATGATGAATTGGCTATTTTGGAACATTAGAGGTCTTGGAAAAGGGGAGAAATGCATTGGTGTAAGAAAGTTAATTGCAAAATATAAAATATCTCTTTTGGCTATGGTTGAAACAAAACACTGTAATTCCTTTGATCGTAGAGTTAAGGGACTATGGGGTGGTGATGGTTTCGATTGGTGTGAATCCTTTGCTTCCGATACACATAGTGGTGGAATCATTGCAATTTGGGATGAAAACAAGTTCTCTATGTCACAGAAAATCATTGGGGAAAGATGGATAATTCTTGATGGTATATTAAATGATGTTGCCTTTGATTGTTGTGTTGCCATTATTTACGGTCCAAATAGTTGGTTCCATAATCCAGAATTCAAAAAGTTCTTACACCCAGAATGGAGCAACTTACAGAGCCTTCCACTTACACATAAGCTCAAAGCTTTGAAGGGGCCGATTAAAGCATGGAGTAAGGAGAAATTTGCAAATATGGATACAACCATCGAGAAATTGGAGAATGCTATCCATGAGCTTCAAATGGTGAGTGAAAGTAGATGTTTGAATGAGATGGAAAATGCTAGATTAAGGGCAACACAAAGTCACCTTCAAGCATGGATCATAAGGCGTGAGAGAATGTGGCGACAAAAAGCAAGATCTTACACTACTACAAATCATCACTTGTGCCACTAATTATGCCACGGGAATTCAAAATCTGTGGCAAGTTTTGATCTTGCCACGGGAAAAATAGATTTCAAGACAATATCACAATCATACCAAAAATTTTTGCCACGGGTAGATATATACTGTGGCTAAGATACACTTGTTACACAAATTTTGCCACGAGTAAATATATACCGTGGCTAAGATACACTTGTGCCACAAATTTTGCCACAGGTAAATATATACCATGGCAAACAAACACTTGTGCCACGGGTAAATTAATGTTGTGGCAAACAAGCACTTGCGCCACAAATCTTGCTACGGGAACTTTATTGTGGCAAACAAAAACTTGTACGAACAATTATGTCATAAGGAAATATTTATCATGGCAAAAAATTTGTGCCGCCAATTATTTCTCTGGTAAATATTTCTCATGGCAAATAAAGACTTATAGGTTACGGGTAGCAATTGTGTGATTGTATTATAAATTATGATACCTGAATTTGACTTTACCGCAAGTTTTGATTTTGCCACGGAAATAGTATATTTAAGAGAAACTTAAAAAAATAAAAAAAATTATCAATTATGTAAATTAAAAATCTTTATCCAACTTAATTAGTTCTATATTTATTAGAAAATAAGTCATTATTTTCCCTTATTTTTCAATTTAATATAAGAAAAAATTCTTTAAACAATGATTTAATTTAATATATTTTAACTAAAAACATTTAAAATTATTTTTGAAAAGCTTTTTTCACTTACCATATACTCAAACTAGAATATAAAAATAATTTAAAGTAAGATTAAAGTATTTTCAACAAAAGAGAGAAAGGTTGTTTCTAACCTATTCCAAGACTTTTTCAATTTTTTATTTAGTGAAAATCAGATCGTATCATCCTCTTAAATTCAAGAACACATGAAAAATGTTTTTTCTTTCTCTAATGTGCTACAATACAAAAAACTGGAGCAATTTCGACTGAAAGTATTCGACTAAATCAAAACAATCGGAAATTTCTGACTAATTTTCCGACTGACAAGCGTTAGTCGGAATTTCCGACTAACTTGCTACTAAATCAATATATGGTCGGAATTTAAAATTGAAAAAAAAAGAATATACGACTAATAACAATATAGTAATATACTAATAACTAATAAGTGTTAGCAATATATATTAATACGAGTAATATTATTCTAATATAGGATTAATTTTGTTGCATTTGTGAAAATTAGTTGAACAAATTATTTTTAAGTAATTTTGCAACTAATTTTGTTCAACTAATTATAATTTTTTTAACTTATTATTAATAATTTTGTTCAACTAGTTAATAAAAATAATAATAATAATAATAATAATAATAATAATAATAATAATAATAATAATAATAATAATAATAATAATAATAATAATAATAATAATAATAATACACTAAGTGGTCGGAGTGTTAGGTTATAAGTATACAAACATTACTTAGATTATCAGTAAATAACTGATGGTCTAGTGGTTGGGGTGTTGGTATATCAATCTGAAGGTCTTGGGTTCAAATCCTACCCAAGGCATTTGTGTAGAAGGAATGTTATAGATTGTCAACATTAAATGATTCTTTTATGTGTTTTGAAAAATAAGATTGCCACGGGTAGACTTGTGGCAAAAGAATATAATTAGCCACGGGATCTACCGTGCCAAGAAAAAAAGTTTCAGCCACAACCATAATTTTCCCGTGGCAACAATCTAGCCACGATCACTTGTGCCACGGTAGTCTCAAACTTAAATTCCCGTGGCTGAACATCATAGCCATGGGAAATTCTTACTTGTGCCACGACTGCTACTGTGGCACAAGTGATGATTTGTAGTAGTGTTATGGTTTTAGCATCAAAGATCATAATACAAAATTCTTTCATGCCTACACAATGGTCAAAAGGAAGAAGAATGAAATCACCAAGTTGGTAATTGATGGTAGAACCGTATCTGGGGTACACAATTTGAAAAAGGAAGTTGTGAAACACTTTGAGCAACACTTCTCCAAAGATGATTCACCCGATCTTGAATTTGACTTTGGGGATCATCCGAAATTATCTGAAGATCAAGCACGCTTCCTAGAAGAAATCCCATCAAGAGAAGAGGTGAAAGCTGCAGTTTGGGCTTGTGGTACGGATAAAGCACCGGGCTTCGATGGCTTTAATTTTAACTTCATAAGGGAGATGTGGGAGGAGGTAAAGGAGGATATCTTCCAATTTGTAGTACACTTTTTAGAGACGGGGGATGCTGTAAAGGCGATAAACATCACTTGGGTTACTTTAATCCCTAAAAAGGATAACCCCAGCTCTATTGATGACTATCGTCCTATTAGTATGGCGGGGGCCTTATACAAAATTATTGCAAAATTGCTATCCATGAGATTGAAGCAAGTCATTGGATATATCATACACGAGTCTCAGAATGCCTTCGTGATGGACAGACAAATCCTCGATGGAGTTTTGGTGGCAAACGAGGCGATTGGTTGGCTTAAGAAAAGAAAAATTCCAGGTGCTTTATTGAAGTTGGATTTTCAAAAGGCCTATGACTCGGTGAAATGGTCTTTCCTCAAACAAGTGATGATTAAATTGGGTTTT
The DNA here is from genome assembly GCA_019776075.1 of Amaranthus palmeri. Classification (NCBI taxonomy): domain Eukaryota; kingdom Viridiplantae; phylum Streptophyta; class Magnoliopsida; order Caryophyllales; family Amaranthaceae; genus Amaranthus; species Amaranthus palmeri. The sequence continues at coordinate 4,973 of JAAKBH010001017.1, forward strand.
GGTGGAAAATGGGTAAATTGGATTATGAAGTGCGTTAGCTCTGCAACTATTTCAATCCTCTTAAATGGGTCTCCACTTAAACCGGTAAATATGGGTAAAGGGCTAAGACAAGGGGATCCGCTTTCACCTTACCTATTCATCATAGTCAGTGAGGCTTTGGTTTGTCTTCTACAAAGGGCGGAAAGTGCGAATTTGATTCAAGGAGTGTCGATTGGAAAAGATCAGATCCGCCTTAAGCACTTGCAATTCGCAGATGATACAATCATATTTGTTCCGAAAAATGATACAATTGTCTCTAATTATTTTAGATTACTTGATGTTTTTGCTCTTATGTCAGGTTTGAAGTTGAACTACAGTAAATCAAGCATTATCACCTGGTGTAATAGCGACATTGAGTGGGCTACTAACATAGCTAATCAGATTGGATGTGTTCATCAGGCTTGCCCAGTCTCTTATCTTGGTCTACCTCTTGGAGCTAACACTAATAAAATCTCAACATGGAAGCCGGTGATTTCAAGGATTGAGCAGAAACTGTCCTCGTGGAAAGCAAAATTGTTATCAAGAGCTGGGCGTTTAACTTTGATCAAGAGTGTGCTCAACAGTCTTCCAGTCTATTTTATGAGCATGTTCAAGATGCCGAAAGCAGTTGCACAGAAAATAGTGAAGTTACAGAGGAAATTTTTCTGGGGTGCCTCCAAGTTTGGTGTTATGCAGCCGCCCGCGGTGAAATGGTCATCTGTGGAATTACCAAAGGAGATGGGGGGCTTGGGGGTTGGAAACATTATGTATAAGAACTTGATTCTCCTGTTTAAATGGTGGTGGAGATTTTCCGGAAGTGATGATACTCTTTGGAAGCGAATTTTAATCTCCATCCACAATATTAAGGGCCTAAAGGCTACCTCTGATTCGTTTGCACACATCAAACATGGTACATGGGCTCAGCTGATGAGTATGGATGAGGAGACTAAAAAGATTAGAGATATTGTTCAAGTTGGGACTAGAGTCGAGATTGGAGATGGCAGTTCCACTAGATTTTGGCATGATCCATGGTGTCCTTCTAGTCCTCTTAAGTGCTCCTTCCCACGACTATTCTCAATTTCAATACAAGGGGATGCGCTTATCAACCAAATGGGTGAATGGGAGAATGAAATATGGTGTTGGAAATTCAGATGGAGAAGAAACCTCTTTGATTGGGAAAAGGAAGAACTTGAGAATTTGATACTTTCTATTGAGCACCAAAAACCAGTGAGAAATAAGAAAGATGGTGTCACTTGGCATGGAGTGGAGACAAATAAATTCCCCGTAAAGGCTATTATGGATAAATTTTATGAATCCTCTGACCCTATTCTTCCTTCTTCTGTTTCCAGGTTCATTTGGAGTATCAAGATACCCCCAAGATCTCATATTGTACTGTGGTTGGCATGTCTTAATAAGCTGAAAACAGGAGATATTCTCATGGAGAAAGGCGGCCTTGATCCTTCCCTTGCGTTGTGTCCTTTTGGCTGTGGTGAGTTTGAATCAAACTCACATATCCTGTTTACTTGTACTTTCTCATGGAAAGTATGGATGCATGTTTTAAAGTGGTGGGGTGTATCTAGTGCTCTTCATATGAACTGTGCTGACTTTATGATAGCTTGGAGAGGCATGATGTCAAAAAGGAGAGGAGGTAAACTCTGGAACCTAATCCTTGGTTGCGTAATCTGGTCACTATGGTTTGAAAGGAACAGAATCAAATTTGATCGTGGCACACCAAATGTGGACAACATGTGCTACAACCTCAGAGTTCGTGTAGGTATATGGGCAAAAGAAATGTTGGGCCTTGATCTTCTTTCCTACAATGCTTCATCACTAAGGCCGCCTTGAAGTTGTATGCTCGAATGGAGTTTTACTTATGTAACCGATTTGTATTTTGTCTTTTTGGAGTGAGCCTTGTTTTGCTCTTATTCGTGTAGTGTAGATGTTGTGTTGTATTTTGGGATGCCCATGTTTTCTTTTGGGGCATATGATGTTTGTATTTGGGTTGTATGTGTGGTGTTTGAGGATGTTTTGGTGGTGCAGGCGTTTTTTCAGAGCATGATAGGATTGGTGTGTAAGGTGTTAGTTCATGCTCATTTTCGAATTTTCTTGGTGTTTTGGTTATTTTTCCCTCTGCATAGCCCACCCCTATGCTTTGTTGCGGTGGCCTGGTTCATGGCCCCCATCTCCAATGGCTTTTTCCCCTCGCAGGGTTTTTTATGCCGGCGGTTTTGGGGCTTCCATGCTCCAGTGTATTCGGTTATTCAGATTTATATATTTCCAAATTTCCAAAAAAAAAAAATAATATATATATATATATATATATATATATATATATATATATATATATATATATATATATATATATATATATATATATATATATATATATATATATATATATATATATATATATATATATATATATATATATATATATAAAACCCAATAACATGTAAGCACAATGATCTCCATCATCAAACACTATCAAACATGTAAAATCTCATAAACACAAGTGTTTCCAAGCTCATCTCCCAAATGAATATATCGGCCTCCTCACTCACATGAATGTGTATGTGTATAAAAACTCAATGAAAAACAAGAGAGAGGTCTCCTCAAAACATAGAATGTGTATGAATAATAACAATGAAAGCATGGGAGGAAATAGGAGAGAAATAATATGAGCTGGAAAAGAAATGAGTAGAGTCATATGAAAACCAACAACCAACAACATAACTAATAACCCACTAATCACTGTAGCACATAACAAACCCCATTATCATTAAGCTATCCTCTAGGTAAGAAGAGGGAACATTTGGCTCATGTGGAGGTTAAACAATGTGGCTACAAAAGAATAGGAAAAGGCAAAAACTTGGCTTAACCTAAAGTCAATTGCGTTCAAGGTAGGCTATTTGGCTATGTAGTTTAAATTCTAGTGAACGTGTTATCATCCCTGGTCTCAAGAAAAGCCGACTATACTGGAGAAGAACCGACACAATACTTTGATCCCCTAACTAGCACACAAAATGAATGGAACTCGCAAGGAGTCCAAGAAGGCTCAATACTCACAGGCTAGTCGAAATGCGCCTCTAAAGGTAGTCATCCAAGCCACCAACCAAGCAAACCCCAATTCCCCCAAGCTATGTGGAAAATAGGTCAAACTCTAGGTCCCAAAACATGCACAGGGCTAAGGAAATATGAGTTTGCATAAGGTCAGACCACAAAAGTACACACCAGAAGCAAGCATGCCAGTTTCACAACTCAACCACCTTATTGAAAACTAAACATGAATATGCAATATCTACACTATGTATGAATGCAAGATGAATATGCTAAAGGATATACAAAATGATGCATGCCATGAACTAAACTATAGCTATATGAAACTAAATGCACAAACTAAATGCAAATGTCTCGAAACGCGTGCGTCTTCTTCGATTACGATGCCTATGTCTCGAACTCGATCCGTTTTGCCTCAAAATCTCCGAAAATACCTGAAATAACCTCAAAACACCGCGGAGACAAGAATAAGGTAAAATCGAGTGTAAAATATATAAAACCAATGAGAAACCACGAGATTCAACACCATAATGGAGATATAAATGTGCTCTAAATGGAGCACATCAACTCCCCCAAGCTAAGCCTTTGCTAGCCTCTAGCAAAGAAGGAGAGGAGAAAGATTAAACATTAAAACCCATGGTCAACAAGATTGACGAAACGCCCAACACAAACACAAGCTAGCCAAAAATAAAGAGAGAAGAAGGTCATACCTAGGCTAGGAGGGCATTCACTCCTAGCATTACCATCACCACCATGAAGAGGTCTAATAACTCTCCGCTCCTTGAAAGAAGTGGAGGCATGAAGCGCGAAGCTTGATCAATCGCCTCCCCCAAGCTAGGGTGAAGCTTGATCACTCCTAGCATTACCATCACCACCATGAAGAGGTCTAATAACGCGTCGTTTAACGCTAAGAACCTTGGTTAATCAAACACATTTATAAACACCCTAGTTACAACTATAACGTGTATAGAGGTAAGTTTGGGGATCGAACCACAAGGAACAAGGGTAAGCAAGATTAAGTGCTAGGTGTAGAGAATGGTGTGTGTAAGTAGGTGGGTGTTTTGAACTAAACTAGGGAAAGCAATAAACAAGATTAAGATAGCAATAAGAGAAAAACAGGGTTGGTGAGGATTCACCCTAGGTCGATATTATGTCCTCAAACAAAACTAAGTCAAGGGAGATTGAGCGTAACTCAATCGAGACACTCTAGATGACATGGGGAAGTTGATGACATATAGTCAATACGAACGACCCATAATCGCCCTATGTCTCACAAGGGAGTGGCAGGACAAGATATGTATCGAATATCAATCAATCAAACCACAACAACCTCAACCCTAATCTAGCATATGAACAACATTCATCAAACCTAGGGTTTCACCAAACCAAAACCCCTAAGAAATCTACTCTAGCATGTTTGAAATGAAAACAACTAAGAACAAGTAAGAAAACATGATTGAAAGCATTAGGGCAAGAAAGAAATCAACAAAAGTGAAAGGCAAAGCAAGAAAACTAACTATCAACTACTCTAGGAAGCAATAACCAAAGCAAGAACAAGTTTTGAGAGCAATAGAACAAGATTCAAAGCAATAATCAAACTTAAGAAGAACAAAACATTAAATGACATGAATGAAAGGTAAATGAAAGCAATAAAGAGTAAAGGAAAGATGAACTTACATAAACCAAAGTGCTAGAATGAAAGGAATTGAAATTACAATGCTTGAAATGTAAATGAAAGCATAAAAATCTAATTCTAGGGTTTGGAATTGAAGAAAAGCAATAAAAGTGATGTTTAATAGATGGGAGAGTTTCTCTCTATCAAAGCATAGGGTTTATGACCCTAAGAGTGCCCTTAAATAGGCTACAAGAGTTGGGGTTAAAAGCCCTAAAGAGATCCTACGTGGAAAGAATAAAAAAGAAATCGATATCGCGAAGAACTGTGTGGCATTCGCCCGAAGGCAGTCCAAATTTCGCTCGAATGGGCCCAGATTCGACCGAATCTGGGTCAGATTCGCTCGAATGGGCTGTTTTAGCATTCTGATGCGCTGCAGGGTGAAGCTTCGACCTGGCTTCGACCTGGCTTCGACCTCAATTCGACCGAATTGGCTTAGTTTCGACCGAATCTTGGTGATTCTTGGCTTCCAGAGACTTTGAGCTATGAACTTGGGCATGGCATAGTCCATTCGACCGAATGGACTTGTGATTTGACCGAATGTGGTCATTTTGGCCACATTGAAGCTTCAAACTATCGTCAAATGACTCCCGATCTTTGCGATACTTTCGGGGATGACCCGAAACACTTGTAGGAGCCTCGAAACGCGTGCCACTTCTTCGACCTTGACGTCTAAGCCTCAAATTAACTCGAATCACCTCGAAACGATCTCCGATCATCGTGTTATCTTCGGGGATGACCCGAAACACTTGTGAGCGCCTCAAAACACGTGCGTTTCCTCCGACTTTGATGTCTAAGCCTCAAACTAACCCGAATCACCTCGAAACGAGCTCCGATCATCGTGATATCTTCGGGGATGACCCGAAACACATGTGAGCACCTCGAAACGCGTGCATTATCTTCGACTTTGATGTCTAAGCCTCGAACTCAACCCGAATCACCTCGAAATCTCCCGAAAACACCTGAAATGATCTCTAAACACCATGGAGACAAGATCAAGGTAAAATCGAGTATATAGAGCATAAAACCAATGTAAAACACCGAGATACGACACCAAAGTAGGGCTATAAATGTGCTCTAAATCGAGCACATCACTCATACGCTCTTTTGAGCCTTCTTTCTCATACTCACCCTTGCGGGACCGTTAGCATTGACCCTCTCAAAATCATCAAATAAAACACAAGCAAAACTTGTGGAGGGTCAATTCTAAAGGTCGTTTGAGTCTGCAAATACTAACAAACAACACTACAAACCAAACGTGAGCAATGACTAGCAAAAATGCAATGCAATTAATGAAAAACAAAAATGAAACAAAAACAATATCAACAGTTGGGTTGCCTCCCAACAAGCGCTTCTTTTAGGTCTTTAGCGAGACCCGACTCACTACGAGGTAGCGAGTCAAACTCCGTAGGAGTTTATCATATTCACTCCCCACAACAGCAGAGGTTGGGGAGTGGAAGAGGGAGAGAAGAAAGGGGGAAAGAAGAAACACAACAAAAACGGACTTTTCATAACATGATGTAATGTCAGGGGAAAATGAGCGAAGGAAGGGGGGAGGGAAGCAAGAGGCATAGCAACACAAGCATCAAAGCAAGCATGAACATGAACGACCGGGGGCTTCTCATGACAAAGAGGTGTAAGGTGAGATCAACAGAGGGCACAACAAGGGTATGCACTTGAGACTCCTCATTAACGGGCAAGTCTATCTCTAGGTCATCGGTTCCACTAGCTAGATGATCGTGCACATATGTGAGGGGTGTGTCATATTGAGGTGCGCAAGGGACCTCATCATGAACCTCATCGACGAGTGGTGCATCGACACAAGAACATTGATCATCTAGAGGAGGAAGGGAGCTAATGATAGTGTGAGGGGAGTCTAGGTCATGGTAATGGGACGCTAGTCTAGCCTCAAAAACCCTTCTAAAGGTATTAACGCTCCACGTTCTCTCCAATTCGGTCCCCTCTTTAACCCAAGGGTCACTAGAAGGGTAGGCCGGTGGAATCTCAAGGAGAGGGAGATAAGGGTACTCTTTCCTATAGAAATGTATGGCCATACCTTTGAAATAGTCCAAACAAATCTTAGGGGTTTGGTCAAGGAACATGTCATTGTGATACTCATCTACGAGTTCCCTAGTCTCACTATTCAAACCTCTATAAAGATGATGACAAATTTGCCACCTTTCAACATTACACAAGCAGAGGAAGAACATCTCATATCTAAGGAAGTAGCTCCTAAAAGATTCATGCTCAAGTTGATAAATGTTGCAATCCATGAAGAGAAACAAAAATAACAAAAACAAGAACTATGCAAAAAACACACCAAAACTAAAATCTAAACAAACGCCTTGTCCCCGGCAACGACGCCATTTTGATAACCGGTTTTTAGCGCGTCGTTATACGCTAAGAACCTAAGCTATGCAAACACATTTATATAACACCCTAGTTACAACTATAACATGTATAGAGGTAAGTTGGGGATCGAACCACAAGGACAAGGGGTGCTAGACTAAAGAGTTGGTGTGGAAAAGATATATGGTTGGTAGGTAAGAGAATGGGTGAACTAATCTAAAGACAAAAACAAACAATGAAAGAAAGCGGGCTTAGGCTAGGTCCACCCTAGGTAGGTCTATTGGAAATAGAGATAAGTTAGGTCGAAGGAGATCGAACGAAGGTCAATCGAGACACTTTAGATGACATGGGGAAGTTGATGACCTATAGTCAATACGAATGACCCATAATCGCCCTATGTCTCACTAAGGAGTGGCAGGACAAGATATGTATCGAATATCAATCAATCAAACCAACATCAACCTCAATCATCTTCCTAAACATTAAACACAAGACCAAAACCCTAAGGTTTCTCTAACCCAAAACCCTAAAATCTACTCTAGCATATTGAAAGTAAAAGCAATTAGAGAGGAAAGCAATAAATCTATTCTAGAAAGCATTAAAGGAATGAAAGACATGAAAACATTAAAGGGAAAGCATAAAGGAGAGTAAAGACATAAAAGCATTAAACTCTAGGAAAGCAATAAATGAAAGCATAAATGAAAGCATTAAAGATAGAAAAGCATTAAATGAAGAAAACTTACATAAATGAAAGTGCTAGAATGAAGAACAAAACATAAACGAAGAACAAAACTAATCTAGGGCAAAAACTAAAGAGAAAGCAATAAAGAGTGATGAACAAGAGTGGGAGGGTTACTCCCTCTCAAGTCATGCCCTAAACATTCAGATTAAGGCCTTTATATAGGCTGTACAAGATGGGAGGAACAACCCTAAAAGAATCCTACGTGGCAAGCTTGCGAAGAAATAAGACTGCGCTGTTTTTAAGTGCCATTCGACCGAATCTAGGGTGCATTCGCCCGAATGGAGGCCCATTCGCCCGAATGGGGTCCATTCGGGGTTTCCAGAGAGTTTGCAACACAATCGAGGGCTTTTCTTGAGCATTCGCCCGAATGGGCTAGACCATTCGCCCGAATGGCCCAAATTCGCCCGAATGTGGTGATAAATTCGCTCGAATGCAGGTTCAGCAACTTTTGTTCTTGAGCATCCATGCCCATTCGCCCGAATTGAGCTGGGCTTCGGTTGAATGCAGGGTTTCCATGGCATATTAGCTTCTTTGCTCTTTCGAACAAGAACCGAACGTCTTCCGGACTTTGCGAGGACTTTGGGTATGACTTGAAATGCTCGGGAATGCCTCGAAACGCGTGTTTCATCTTCGATTCAAGTGTTGAAATCTCGTACGCAATGAAAACACCTCAAAAATCTCCCGAAAACACCTAAAAACACCTTAAAGCACTATGGAGACAAGATCAAGGTAAATCATGCGTAAAGTATGCAAAAAGCCAGTATAAAACGCGAGAAACGACACATAAATAGGGAGATAAATGTGCTCTAAATCGAGCACATCAGCAGGCGTTGAATTTTCCAGATTTACCCCAACACCTTATCAACCCCAACGACACCCACCGTCGCTCCTCCTAACATACCAAGCCAATACCCGGTTTTAACCGTGTAACAACCATTTCGGGTAAAACCCCAAAAGACCTCATCCGCACAAGCATGAACACCGAGAGGAATACTAAGAATTGCATCCACAGTATTTTGATCAAAAGAAGATAGCAACAAAGGAATATCCCACTCCATATCCTCATGGCGAATAAAAGAACTCACCCAAGAATCCCGATCTTGCCCATCTTTCCAAACCGGCACCACAAAACGCCCATCCCGAATAAGTCATTTGTCACTAGATTCCCGAATATTAGAACCATTTCCAACCCACCACCCAAGACCTTCAAGAAGCAACGACATAGCGCCCCACATACTCCTCCAAGAAAAACTCGGCTTAAAACCACGCCTCGCATCCAATACAGAGTCATGTTTAAAATACCGAGCTTTGAGCACCAACCCAAGTAAGCTATTTGTTTTGCTAACAACGCTTGATTAAAGCATTTTAGGTCACGAAACCCCATACCCCCAAGTCTCTTAGGCGCACAAAGACTCTTTCAACTATGCCAATGCATCTTCTTAGCATTTCCAGATGAACCCCACCAAAACCGAGCCATCATGGAATGAATACTATCTAAAATGCCGTCCGGAATACGAAAGATGCTCATCATGTAAGTGGGAATCGCTTGGATAACGGCTTTGAGTAAAACTTCCTTTCCCGCGCGAGACAAGAGGCGCTCTTTCCACTTTTGAATTTTTTTCCACACCCGATCTTTAAGGAAAGCAAAAATTGAAGCCTTAGACCTCCCAATAATGGTCGGAAGACCCAAATACTTGGAGAGCCGATCTACTTCTTGGACACCAAACGAGCTTTAATAGCATCTCTCATATCATTCGGAACACCTCTACTAAACGATATTTCTGTCTTATCATAATTGACTTCCGAAGCTCGTTCATATATGCTAATTATTTTAGCTACCTCAGAGCATTCTTCGACAGTCGCTCTAGCAAAGAGGATGCTATCGTCTGCAAAAATAAAGTTGAGACAAAGAAGGCGCCCCCCGACAAACCCTAACCCCATGGATCACAACCCTAGTCATACTTTGGGAAATTAAGCGAGAAAAAGCATTCGCACATAAAATAAACAAATAAGGGGAGATTGGGTCACCTTGCCTAAGATCACGAGATGGGATAATATTACCACAAATTTTACCATTTACCTTAAAAGAAAACGACACACTAGAAATGCAATGCATAATACGATTGACCCAACTAATACTAAAACCCATCCGCAACATAACTTTTTCCAAAAACGCCCATTCCACACGGTCATAAGCTTTGCTCATGTCCAATTTAAGGGCAAAAGCATTACTTTTACCACATGAAGAACGTTTCATCGCATGAAAGGTCTCAAAGGCCAACAAAGCATTATCCGTAATAAGACGACCCGCAATAAAGGCACTTTGATTAATTGAAACAATACGGTCCAAAAAGGGTTTTAATCTATTAGCTAGCATTTTTGAAATTATATATGACATTGCAACAACTAATCGGCCGAAAATCTTTAAGGGATTTAGGTTCTTTGCATTTGGGTATCAAAGAAACACACGTTTGGTTAATACATTTTAAGTCAAAACACCCATGCCACCAATTCATGACAAGACAAAAAACATCCCCCCCCACAATGTCCCAAAAATGTTGATAAAAAAGCGCATGAAAGCCATCAATACCTGGGGCCTTCGTAGGGTGCATTTGAAAAACCGCCACCCGCACCTCATCCATAGAAGGCTCCAAATCCAATGACTCCACCATATCATTCGTGACCACAAATTCTAACCCTTCAAGAGCATCATCAAAATTAGGAGACCTAGTAGAAAAAAGATCACCATAATAAGAGGAAATAATACGCTCCACCTCCGTCCTACTCGTCCTCCACCGCCCATGCTCATCTTCTAACCCCTTAATTAAGTTGCAACGCCTTCTAAAACTGGCCTTGTGATGAAAATATTTAGAATTCTTAGCCCCATCACGCAACTTATTAGCCCGTGACCTCATGTACCAATAGGACTCTTCTAATTTATGCAACTCGTCTAGCTCATCCGATAACTTTTTACAAGTTAACACCATATGATCATTAAGGGAACATCTTTGGGCGGCTTTAAGCTTTCTTTCCGAATCTTTAATCTTGGACCTCAAAACACCAAATTTTGCCTCAGCCCACTCGCCCAAACTACCCGCAAAACGAGCAATATGAACATTAATAGCATCCCCAAGCGACTCATTCCACACATTTGCCACCACCTGCCGGCACTCATCGCTAGAAAGCCAAAGAGACCAAACCGAAAAAGACGTTCCTCATAACCCCCCTTATTGGGTTTGTTCGTACAAAGCAAAATCGGAGCATGGTCAGAACGATAAATCGGGAGATGCCTAACCTCAAAAAAATTAAAAAGATCTAACCAACTCCCACAAGCTAAAAATCGGTCCAAACACTCCCTAATCATAGACGACTATGAGAGCCCCCTACTCCAAGTAAAACTGCTCCCTTGATAGCCCAAGTCACTCAAACCACAAGAATCAATGCATTGCCGAAAAGCCATAATGTCATGCTCAGGACGTCGACCCCCCCCTCTTTCTCACAATGGGCCAAATTTTCATTAAAATCACCAAACATAATAAGAGGACCCCTAGTATCTTGCCGAATCTTTCCCATTAATTCCCATGTTTTATCTTTATTTTGACGATCGGTCCACCCATAAATACCACACGCGTGCCAAGAAGACCCAGTCTCCATATCATCTTGCACCTCAACAAGAATGTGATGAGAGGAATAAGAAATAAGAGAAACCGTGCAATCACGCCACCAAAGCCCAAGACCCCCTGAGTGCCCCAGACTACTAACACCCAACCCGCTAGAAAATCCACACTTCCTACGAATACCGTCTAACTTCCGATCTTCCATCATAGTCTCCATAACAAAGACTATACTAGGCCGCTCCCTAATACACCAACTATGGAGCGCTTGAACTGTCAGGGGATTATTAAGACCCTGACAGTTCCAACTTAGCATTTTCATTGTCGTTCGCGGGGTTGGCTCTCCCCAACCTCCGCTACTGACTCATTACTCATGCTTCACCCCATAATACCCATACAAGATCGCTTTTGAGACCCATCAATATCCACCATTTCCACATCCGAATCCCACGCTTTCCTCTTACCCATAGCCTCCAAAATAGGCTTGTGACCCGAAGTATGTCCTGTAATAGCCCTATTTTAAAGCCTCTTTTAATCTTAACTTAAATAGTCTTGGTAGTGATTTGTGCTAGTAACTTACCTAATTATTTATCCTTAAGTGCCAAACATGATGAGAGTTTAATTCTTAAAACTTTTAAGTTTGAATAAACTAAGTTTTGTTTTGTTAATTGTTATTATTATATTTAAAGTGAAGATTTCAATGTACTTAATTTTATCAAAATTAATTTGATTTACTATAATAACTTAAATTTCGTTCTAAACATGGTTGATTTGATAAATATATTAATTTGGTTTATTATTCGAATATTATTTGCAAATAATTTCATAAACTATGTTAACAAAAGCTCATTTTAAGTTATTTAATAAAAGTAATTATATTTTAATATAAAGAAAATATATTTATCTAATTACAATATATTATGAGAAAAAAAAAGGTTTAATGATATTTTAGTTATTTAGTGTTTAAAAATAAGTTTTGGTTATGGATTAATATTGTTTTCAAACAAAAACATACTATTGCCTAAAAACAAGTATTTCAGAATTTTATCAAAACTTTTATCTTACTTCTAAAATCATTTAAAAATAGTAAATGAGTGTATTTTGACCCCATCTTTTACCATATCCTTCACATGCATGTTATTGAAGATACCAAACCATTAGATGGAGGTAGCTTGTGCTATAATTAAAGAAAAGAGTGTAGATATGAACAAAGGTCAGGTTTAGAGTCAGAATTGCAGGGTCTGAAAGATACCCCAATTTACCTAGGCTATACCCAATATAATTGAGTGCTACCACTTGGAACTTTTTCCTAACACTCTAAGCTTTCTATTGATACCTTACACGCCCTTATATCCCTCCAGAAATGGGAGATTCATCCCCATCTTTCTACCACTTCATCACAACAGTTTCTGGCAGTTTGTATACCTTCAACAAATCATCCTTTTTATCCCAAGTTCTCTTAATAAGTGCCTCATATTTTTATACCATAATATTGTAGACATCCTAAGCTTTCCATTGATACCTCACACGCACATATATAAGCTATATAAGTCCCTCATCTTCAAGCAAACATTCACAACTTGTTGTTCTTTTTTGGTCAGCTTTATACATGAATACAACTTGAAGTGTTTACCCATATTCCTCTTCATACATGTATAAAGAAACCTTATGGTAGTGTTGTACATAAAATTCCTCACATTTTAGACCCAAGAATTGCATTAATTGGTGCATGAAAGGTTATGTTTTGCTCTCAAATATTTTGGATAGCTAAGAGTAAGCAAATTTCAAACACTTTCTGTTTTGTGGATTTTTGACCCTCTTGTTCTCATTTTATTACTTTAGTTTGTTCTTAAGAAATATGGGTCTTGGAGTTGTGAGCAATTAGACACTTGAATCATTGGATTTGGAGTTCGGAGCTAGAGGTTATGAGCATTTTAGTAAGACATGCCGAAAAGGAACATATAATGATAAGGGATTTGGATTTTAAGTTGAATATGGATTTTATAATTGGAGTTAGAGATGAGAATTATCATTCTCTAAGCCAAAATAATCAACATTTGTAAGATTATAGTATTATTATTTTGGGAGCTTGGATTATCTTCTTGCAAACTTGAAGATTATTCTTGGAGATTATCTCCTCTTATTATGGAGTTCTTATTTCTTAATATTTCTCTTGCTTCCTTGGTGGCTCATGGTACACACTTCTTAACCTTCTTACTATGCGACATTTATATTATATTTACTTGAGTATGTGAAAGATATGACAATATGTTAGATTGATTAAATTTTACCTTGCATGTTCACTAAAAGTAAGAATAATACATTTTTGTGTTCAAAGTAAAAATAAGGTGTTTATTATAAGTTTAAGTATATGGATGTTATAAGTTGAAAATTTATGATATTATATATATATATATTAATGTTAGAAATGTTATTCATATGTTTATATTATAAATTTTCAAGTATTGCGATTATTACCCGAAATCGATATTAAATTAAAGTCACAAAAGAAAATATATAAATCTGAAAATTTCTCATTTATATGATATTAATGATTGATATATGTTTATCATGTGAATTTTCAATTTAATGTTCATGCATGTAAATTTTATGAAATTCTATTATGTAAAATGCGTAAAAACGGTGTTTTGTGATGTTTTTGTGAAGTTCTTGTAGTGAATAAATTTTGTGTAAGCTTAGTAACTTTATGAATGTATCTTATATGAACTCCAAAGTAGAAAATGTTTTTAAAAATCATTTATGTTTAATTCAAAGAAGTTATTTCTTTAAAATTGTCATTTATTGAATTTTAAGTAATAAAATATGTTCTAATGTATATTAAGGGGTTAAATATAATATTAATGGATAAAACATTTTATAAAATCATATTATTATGTTTTCTACAAGTTTGGACTAGAATATAATCTTTTGGTATTTATCTATGAAATTTTTATTAAGTGTTTTACTACTTACCGATAAAACGTAGAATGCTAAAATATGAAATAAATATTAAATGAACTATTTTGGACTTGAAATTTTTATGAGACTCTTATATGGACAGTAGGTTTAAAATTTCATCATTGGATAAGTTTATAAGACCATCTATTGACCCTTGTGAATTTTAAATAAAAAGGTAAATCCTAAACCGATAAAATAGAAAATAAATACTAAATGGACTATTTTTGACTTGAAATTTTTATGAGACACTCTCATATACATTAGGATCTTATGAGGACTCTTGGATAAATTTTTCGTGAACATTTGAGGACATCAACAATTTTGTGTCGGTTTATCGGTAAATTGGTCAAACAATTTAGTTACAATTTATAGGCTCGTTTTTCTTGAATCTTCTGGTCTAAAACTCACTTCATATAACTTTTGGACCTCTAATATATTTTTAGAATATTTACTTTTGGTTCTGATGAATTTTTAGTTAATTTACATGTTTAATCGAAGGAAATTCTTTAATAAATATTATGAAATATTTTCCTTTAGTTTTATAGGTTTGTATAGTCTTGTAGAGAACTTATATAGTATCTGGAACCTTTTTATAATTGGTGAAATTTTATTTATTGATAATCTCTTAATTATTGAATTGTCAAATATGTTGACTTTTCCTTAAGTGAATGTCTTGAGGTTTGATTAGACTAGGGTTGACTTATAACAATGTGAAATAAATAATATGAAGTCTTGTTTGAACTTATGTGTACTTGGATGAATGACTCTGATAGTAAGGAAATGTCGAACCACGGACCGGCGTGTAATCCGGCGCCCGTGTTTCCCGGCACGTAGAAATGCGGGGTAAGACAGGGGGACCGAGAGAGTCCCATCCTGTAGAAGCTCGAGCATAAATATTGGTGGAGCGACGGCTCCCATCACAGTTAGAGTTTGGAATATGTTCCTCCTCTAGCCAGACCCTTACATATATCAGAAAGTCATTATTATGTGTGTTGTGCGAATGTGATTTTGGGATCTAATTAAGTAGATCCATCGGATGAAGCTTATAGTTACCAAGTGTAGGTGACTGTAGCAAAGATATTTATCTACATTCATGTGATGAATGTGAAAAGAATTGTTGAAAGAATTCGAGAACTGAAAATGATAAACGAGAATCGAGGAACTTAAAATCAAGTTCTGGATAGCACTTTGCATATCTTGTGAATATATTATGATTGTCATAGTATTGCATTGTTAAGGAGTTTGTACTTGGCGTTAGGCGCTGATTCCGATTCAAACGGCTGTCATCCGTATCATGGATGGCAGTATTTTGCAGGAAGGTTTAACTTCAAGTTTCGATCCAGGACGCAACATTTATTTCTCTATCAAGGAATTAGCCTCGTTTTATTTCACTTATTGGTAACTTTGATGGTCATGGTGTATTATGATTTTATTATGATCATTGAAAAAAAAAATATGTCTTATTCTCTCAATTGTAATATTCTAAACTTGTGTTTTTAAACGCTTTTAATTTCAATGAATTTTTACAAGTTTGGAATTTAAGATTTTAAAATTATTTATTGTAAATATAATTATTAGTGTGAATTATTTACCGGGACTATTGCGCCTGTTACAATGTCCCGTTCTGGAAATAATCTTGACAGTCCTCCCATTAGTCTTCTTACTTTTAACTGCCTTTTCCCCCTAGGACTCCCCACACCTATGTTAAAACCATCATTACAAGAAGGTGAAACCAAAGGAGCCACAAACTCACTAGCCGTATGCTTCCCCACGACTCCCCCCCCCCCCCCCCCACCGCTACCTTGCACAAAGCCTCACCACCATCACCCCCGCCCCCAGCAGCCTGCACAGTACCCAAATCACCCTCACCCACCTCCACAGCCCCACGTTTATCCACCTCAGAACCCACAAAGTCGCCACCCTCCCGTCACCTTATCATCAACATCCTCAAAAGGAGAGCAACCCAGCATACCACCGTCTTTAGGAGAATTACCCACACCAACCTTCCTCCCCCAATCAAGCCGTGCCACCACCCCCCTCCGATGCCCACTACCCGCTTCCACCATAGTAGGTGGTTTCGGGACAAATAACTTATCCCGTAATTTTAACGCATTAACTTCCTCAGATAATTTACTCAACCCCTTCCGAGGCGACGCCCGAATGTTCATCCCCCATCCATACACTCGTTCCTGCCCATCGTCCAACTCAACCGAACAATCTTTTTCCGTATGAGACATATGGACATATACGAAACAAAAGAAGGGTAATCTTTCATATTTCAACATTACCTTCACCGTGGAACCCGACTTCAAACGGACCATCTGGAACCTTCTTAACGGTTTGGTAACATCCAATGAAACCCGCACCCGTCGAAAAGGATGAATATCAAGAAAATCATCCTCAACTTCTAAAACAGTACCAACTGCCCCTGCCACCATTTTAACCATTTCATCCGACCGATACCCAAACGGTAAATCATACAATCGAACCCAAAATGGCGAAAAGTTTAAGACGATCTCACTCGGCTGCTGTTCTTTATTGATTTCTTGGAGAATAAGCAGTTTGTTCTCGAAGCTCCAAGGTCGACCCTCGAGGACTTTGTCACGGTCGCACCAATGGAAAAATTGGAACAAGAAAAGATTACTACCCATAGCCCGAATGACTACCCCATCCTTCAAACACCATACATGTAGAAGCGTTCGTCGAACCGCATCAAAATTCAATGGCTTCGTAGTCAAGATTCTACCCACCAAGCGCAAGGATATCTTCTCATCATGATTCTCATCAGTCACATTATCCAACGCCACCACTTCTTCTTCCTCGCTTGTAAGCGACAATTTAGAGCAATGCTCGACTAACTCTTCTGCCATTATTGCCAAGAAAGCACGATAATGGAACAAAGAAAGTCTCCAATGAAAAACACGGAGAGAGAGAATAGCCCGGGGACTTAGAAGCTAATCTAAGAGTTTATTTCCCATACTTATTTCCCACTTTATGTTAATGAAAAATAAATTTCCCGTATCCACGTAGGACGGTACGCAGATTTTTTTTTAAATTTGTTCTTTAGACAAAATCTTTTTTTTTTGAATATTCTTTAGACAAAATCTTTATCACAATTTTAAAACGAAGTTACATAAAATGTTATTATTCTATGATGTTATGGATGAATTTCAAACTACAAATAAATGGTCAATAAAAGTATTAATAATTAAATTTGAACTAAATGTTATAGAATATATTTATACAATTTGAATACTTATTTTTTAAACGATAATTGAAAATTAGAAGTTCAAACTTGAGTTAGATTTTAGGGATATTCTACATGGTAAGCACCAGGTATAGTGAAATTCACAAACTAGCTATTCTTGTTTTCGATTCTACATGGTAAGCACCAGGTTAAGGAAAACTAACTGCCGTAGCTATATTAGGTCAAAAACATTAAAAAAACGTTAAGTTGTGAAATTACTAAATTGCCCTTGTTTATTCTCCATCATCTTCTTCATTTAACTTCTTCTTTCACCATTAATTCACCTTCCTTCACCATTAATATATCTTTGCAATCACTAAAGATCAAAGCTTAAACCCCTAAAATCAAACCTTGAGCTTCATCTCCAATCTTAAAAAGCTAAAATTGTAGGACAAATATAATCAAATTAATGCTTAATATCTTGTTTGATTCTGATTAAATTTTCTTATTTTCCACAATCCCACTTTCCCATTTTTTTCATAAATCTATAAATCTTAACTATAAATTGTGTTTTTCTCTACTTGGGAATCGAAATTGGCTTTTTCTAATACTATTAATTTTATATCAAAAAACTAATTTTATAGAACTAATATAATCAAAGCTAATGACAAACCCACGCTAAACCCACAATTTCATTTTTCAATTAAAGTCAATCCACCCTTAGATCTTTCTCAAACTAAACCCATGACAAATGTAAGCAGTGTATCAACGATCAATCTTCAATTTCAATGGATTTTCACTGTTGTAAGTAGACAATTTCATTTCAATTGCAATTATTCTTTGATTTATGTTATTATTTGAGGTTTTGTTTAATTTAGGGGTTCTTTTGCATTATTTTGGTCTGAAATATGATTAAGCTTATATAGTTAAATGATTTGGTGTGAAATTGGTCGCCATTATCGATTCTTTCAGATGTTGGGGGACTTGAGCTAATTTTTTTTCAAAGTTATACTCTAATGGTGGTTTGTGGTAGGGCCTATAAATATTTTTGCCATTTTGGATGTGAATTTGGTCTGTATTTTGTCACTGAATTTTGTGATCAATTTTGGTTTGCTAATTCTATCATTTCTCACCAAATGGCCATTAGAATGTCATTGATTACCATAAAGGAAGAAGATGGGTATGGATGCAAAGGAAGAAGATGATGATGATGAATTAAGCAAGGGTAAAATTGTAATTTTCATACTTAACGATTTTTAAACGTTTTTTGTGCAATATAGCTACGGCAGTTAGTTTTCCTTAACCTGGTGCTTACCATGTAGAATCGAAAACAAGAATAGCTAGTTTGTGAATTTCACTATACCTGGTGCTTACCATGTAGAATATCCCTAGATTTTAAAATATCATTGTCAAATTATATATCATAATCTAACTATCAACATATTCAATTTGAGCTAAATCCTATACAATATCTTTATGGTATGTTTGGGAATGATGATTTCATTTGCAAATGTGGATTTGACTTGAAGTTAGTGTTTGGCAATAACAAGAATTTAAATTTGGATTTGAATAAAATTCACCAATGTTATAAAAGTAGTTAATTAAAATGAGGATTTTGAGAATGACACCCCAATCCTTGTCATTTCAAATTCTTCATTATTATTTCATAATTGAAATCCACAATTTGAAATGAAATGTGTGTTTCCAAACGCTACCTTATAAATTTTGAAATACTTATTTTGAAGACGATAATTAAAGCCTATACGTTCAAATGGAGTAAGATAATAAAACATCAAACGTAAATTTATGTGTCATAATTTAAGTAATACTCTTATGTTCTATTAAAACCATCATGTTGCATTGAATAAAAGTACTTGTATTAATAGTGGTATTGACCATTCATTTGTTATAGTATAAAATTCATCCACAAAATGATAAAATAATACTTCCTCCGTTCTGAAATACTCGCTACATTTTCGTGATGGACACTATTCATCGTCCAAGCTTATTTTACATATTACGACTAATGTATAAGAACAAAAATAGTCAAGTGGGATATTGTTTGAATCGTTTAATCGCTTACTTTGATTATATCAATTTTATATATTTTTTAGACTTGTATAATATATAAACGATTAAAATAACGCATTGGAATGCGTAAATAAAGTGAAATGTAGCAAGTATAGTGGAACGAAAGAAGTAACATTTTATTAACTTCGTTCTCAAATTGTAAAACAGAATCATATTTAGGTAGAAATTATTCAGTTTAACGTCACAATTGATCACAAATAGGTCAAAGTTGAAATTTTTATGTTAATTGATCTGTTTAAAGTTACTTTAAGTTGAAATTGATATCCTTTAAGGTTAAAATTGATACCTTGAAGATTAAAATTGAAAAATGCCCAGAAAATAAAAAAAAAAATAGAGAGAAAACATATGAGGTTGAAACACGCACGAGTTGGGCTGACCCACTCTTAGTCTAAATGAGAGACGGTCTCGTCCAAGACCTGTTGAATAACTATAGACGAATTATATATTAGCACTTTCACGATGGTATAATTAGTTTTGACTTTTGACCCAATATTTAGTTTTGGAACAAAAGTGAAAAAAAATTATTTGTTCAATTAATTTATTCTAAAATACATTAAATGGGTTGTTTGTGTGAGACTGTTTTATGGTGAGACGGTCTCATACAAAACATTCTCATTCGTTCTTGAAAATTATAATTAAATTGTTAGAATTGGAAAAATAGGCAAATATTTAAAATTACATTTCGTGGTTGGCTTTTAAGGTTTTCTGGCTATTAACTTGCTTAAAGTAGGTCAAACTTGTTTTATTTCACATGAAACTAAAAATACAAGACTAATTAGCACTCCCTCCATTACTTAAAGAAGTTCTTTTTTGTCATTTTGGAATGTTTCAATCGTTGTTCCCATAAAGAATCTTTTTATTAACATCACAAATTTTAGTCAAAAATAACTTTGGTCATCCTCGTTTTAATATATTTATAATGTTTATGGTCCGCATATATTTTTCACTATTTTCATTTTAATATTTTTATATTTCTTGTGGCCCATATGTTTCTCACTAACTTTATAAATAGATTGTTTATTCGTTGTGTTCTTATATTTTTTCTACTAATTAATTTTTTGAATATTATTTTAAATAGTTATGGTTTCCACTTTTCTTCCATCAAATTTATTACTCCCTCCTATTCAGCTTAGGTCTCCCATTTCCATGTTGACCTGTTGGGTCAAGTCACACTAAATGTCCTATTTTCTTTTTTAGTATTGTTTTTTTTACCCTTATGCCCTTAGAAATTTATCATATTCACAATTATATCCTCAATTATCCTTATTAATTCCCACTATAATTAATCAACTACATCTTAAAACTAATTGATACACCCTCCATTAATCATTCCCTCCTTTTTTAACCCTAAACCCCACCCATTGTGACACCTCTGAATTTTCAACCCTCTGAACGGAACCAAAACCGAAAGAGAACGGAGGGAATTCAGTTGTTACATTTAAAACAAAATAAAAGAAAATAAAAAGATAAATAAAGTTTGATTGAAGAGGTTATAGAAAAACTTTCAAACAAAATCCTAGGAAAATTTCGGCAGCATCTGCCTTGAATTTTAACGCACCAAAAGAATTTAACAAACAATAAACCATCATGAAGAAGAGGCATTAATAGCCCTGTAACGAAATCACGGCGGAATGATCATCGCCAAAACCTCTGTCGACATGCTAAGCATGGATCGTGGTTCCCATGTGAACACTAGGGTTTTCCAAAACATAACCAACTATACAAGTCATTCAAGATGCTATAACGAAATATAAAACAAAACAAATCTTTGCAGCGGAATGAATTACATCAAAAGCAGGGCACGCCCCTCAAGCCAAAAATAAACACAAATTTCAATTCAAAACCACATGTAGAGTCAAAACAGTCAAGCATGGCACTCGTCAAGGTTCTCACTCACATTCCCCCGTAAGCAATGCAAGGAAACTCCAAAACTTGCAAGATCTATCTATGATACCCCTGCTGCTCAACGTAAGTCATAGACGAACGTGTTATAGCAGGGCCATCAAAGACAAGCCAACAACAAGGAAACAAACAGTACATGTCAGTAACTAACAATAAGTTATGTATAAGTAACCAACAATCAATTTCAACAAAACAAGGTGGGGAAGATACTCCAACGTGTAAGCACCTACTCCATCTATTTCTCAATTCTATATACTTCTCAATGTCTTCACCATTTTTTCTATCTCTTCATAAGTTTCATATATCCTCTTATGTGACTAGAGGCCACCATATTGGGGTTTGCAAGACCCACAGGGTAACACCTCAGCCAAGGACGGTGACAGCCATGCCGGCGCCCAATGGAAAAGTATGATCATACCCCCGTAAAGCGACCTTATATAGATGGTCCATGCCTCCGGGAACTAATCCAGCTGGGGTACCAATCCAGTGGAGTCATAGTAAATATCCAACTTAATATCTCATCAAATAAGGGGACTCATTCCCATTCTAATCTCATACAATCCAACATTCTAATCTTGCGATATCAGAACCCATTCTCTACTATCTCTACGACTGATTCCCACTTGTAGCAATAACTTAATAATACTTAATAGCAAACCATATTCAACATAGCTCATATAATATTCCTACGTAGAGAAAACATATTCAAGATGCAAGAATTACCTACTGCGTGTACTTAGCCTGCAACTGCAAGATAATAACTCATAATAGTCACTTCGAAGGAGGTTCTTAAGACCCTCTTATGAACTGGGAACCTATACACGTTAAAAGTAAGACCAATAAGCCTACTTCACATCATTTAAGAAGCACTGACTTCATACAACTACACTGTTAGTCAAACAAGTTTCGGTTCAAGCTAATACGCACTCTAAACACACTCATGCAATAAATTCAACCCATGTTCACACATGAACTACGTCACCAATTCCAATCAAACCATAACATTAAAGTCCAGTCAATTCTACATAAAGATATGTTCAAGTGAACTAAAGAAACTCTATGCTTGTGCCCTCTAATCAAACTACTAATGGGAAAGTTTAGGAACACATAATATATGATGTTACACCCAATATCAATCATATTACTCATGGCAGTGATGATTTATCACTTGTCAAAGGTTTTAGAATAAAATGACGAACGAGTTAAGTAGTAGCTTAAAGAACTAACGACTCGTATAATTTGGGTCGAAGTCGTATAATTTAGCATCACAATTTAATACATCCATATGACAACCAAGCACAACTTACCACAATCATCGACAATGGTCATAATCAAGCTCAAGACTTACATTTAATCTTTACTTAATAAAACTAGCGATTTAAATCTTTACTTAGTAACTACCATCATTATTTAATCAAAAGCAATAGATGTCGACCATACTAGTCACATTACCACAAATAATGCCATATAAACAAATAATGACCCACTATTCATCAACCATGTCTCATAAACAAAGCTTATGCAAGATTTTTAATCAATAAAACACCATCTAAACCACAAAAGAAGTACATACTACTTTTAAATTCATCCAACCCCAACTTAATTAATATTCAAAGATAACATATTTAATTAGCACTCATAGTAAGATTCAAAGAAAGTAATACATAATCAAAACATAACTCATAATTTCAAATCACACTTTAAACCTTAAATCATAGATATATATTCAATTTATCAATCAAACTCTTACCCACAAAAAGATTCAATGAAATTAACACAAAACCAACCTCATACTCAATAAACTTAACAAAACACAAATTAAAACTAGCAAAAGTCAATTAAAGAAAAGAGTAGATGGCTCACAAAGAGAGGATGAGAAAAGAGGGGTGAGATAACAAGTGTCTAGTGTGGGGGGTGTTGACTAGGGAGGAGCAACAGTTGGCGGTGGCTCTTGGTGGCGACAAAGGCAGCAGCTAGCTGCTGTTGGGGGTAGGGATGGCAATGGGTCGGACTCGGCTCGGATTATACATACTCCGACTTTGCTCCGGATAATAGTCGGACTTTTGTTTTCAGTCCACCTCCACTCGGAGTCGGATTATGCATACTCCATGTTTGCCCCGACTCGGACTCTCGGATCTCCAACGGAGCCGGATGCAGAATCGGATTATTATCAAACAATATCGTTATGATATTGTACTAATGATTTTAAAGCATACAAAATTAACAAAATATATTTTTCAAATACAATTTAACAAGAAAATATGTACTTCAATTTTAACAAGAGAAATAATCGTACTACTACTACAATTTAACAAAATTTTCTCGTATTTTGATTGGCGTATTTTATTTCTCTTGATATCATTTGTCGTATCTTGATACATTAATCAAAATAAAAATACCAAGTAGTTTTTCAAAATCGAAAATTACAACGAGTATGAGAGAGAGCTTGAATCAGTTATGTCTAGAGTTTTAAAGGAAACAAAATATAAGGGTCAGAGTCGGGTCAGAGTCTCAGATTTTTAATAAGGTCCAACTTCGGTCCGTCTCTAACTCGGACTCGGATCATAAAGTCGGAGTCGGAGTCGGATGACTTTTATCTCGGACTCGAATCGGATTATTTTCCTCGGATCGAGTCGGACTAGGGTCGGATTCGGACTGAATTGCCATCCCCAGTTGGGGGTGAAAAACGCAGCACTATGCTGCAGTTCTAGGCACCAAAAACGCAGCCTGAGCTGCTGCTTTCGGTGTTTTCGCAGCCTTGCTGCTGGCGCCTTGCTTGGGTGGCGCGGCTGTGCTGGTGGAAGAGGAGTGCAACTGCGGTGGTGGTTGATCGTGGGTGGCTGATGGTTGCTTAAAGGTGAAGGAGAAAGGAGTAGTTCACGTGACTGAGAGGGAAAGAAAATATGGGTTTGTCTCTTTAGAAATTAAAGAGTGCCGGCTCCTTGAGTATTTAGGGTTTCATGACTTATTATGATTAATAATAATAATAATAATAATAATAATAATAATAATAATAATAATAATAATAATAATAATATTAATGATAATAATAATAATAATAATAATAATAATAATAATAATAATAATAATAATAATAATAATAATAATAATAATAATAATAATAATAATAATAATAATAATATTATTATTATTATTATTATTATTATTATTATTATTATTATTATTTTGGCAAGGTAAATTTTATAAAATGCCAGAAAAAATAGCCGAAGCTTACAAAAAGTCCAAAAGACTGAGAAGACGACCCAAACGAAGCTTCTGAGGGACAGGCCCCTCGTCATTCGCTAATCTAGGAAGTCGACTCCAAAAAAAGGAAAAATTTCCTTGAGACTAAAGATACAATGACCTTACATTTACAAATGGCTTCGGCCAATCTAGACTAAGCAATACTGAAATTGGTTCATACACTTTAAGAAAGTACAAAAACACATTCCAAAGGAATTCTGGGTGAAACAACAAAACAAGCTAGAAGGAGCCCTATTCATATTCGATTATCAGTATCTATTGAGCATAGACAGCATCTATCTAGGCTGAACCAACCAGCTTACGGCCTGCTCAAACCTCATCACAGCAGATATACATAACATAGCTTATTGCCTGCATAAAACTCATCCAAGCAAGCCTTAAAACAGATGAATTCTTGCAACCAGCAGCTACATACCCATCAACATACCAACACCCTGCTATTGAGTTCATTGAGCAGCAACCTAAGAGACTACTCAAAGCACACCACAGTAGGTACACCAACCACCATCATCCACTAGCAAATACATACCCACGAGTATCACTAGTAATTCCAAGAACAACTCTCTAAGAGAGCTCAAATCGTCAAACAGGTTCAGCAGCAGGAGAGCAAGGATTCCAGAAAAAAAACGGGCATCAAAGTCAGGGCCAAGCATCAAACAGCTAAGGGGAGGGGGGAACCAAATGCACCCACTTCACACTACCTCCGTCTCTACTGAGGCTTCAAGTCCCAGTACTTATGGGTCGGAACTAGGTACCCCAAACGATGACCCACTAATAAGGTACCCTCACTCCATAGCCAAAATAATCCTCTAAGACATTTGCTCGGAAGAGACGAATGGAATAGCACCATTAATGCTATCCTCCAGATAAGGGATAGGAATAGCCATTGGCTACCCTCAATACATAGCTGCTACAGCAGCTCAAACACACTGACCAGCTTTCCATCTGTAAGAAGAAAGGTATTGCCAGGGTTGTCTTCAACACACAAGCAGGGGACGAAATCCAGCACTCAAGATAGGGAGATCAAAACCAATTGAAACCTCAAAGACTACACTGTAATGAACGAAAAGGACTGGCTAAATTCGACACACAGCCCATAATCTCACTGTTCATGAGGTGGTAGTTTGAGAACAACCATTAACACGCAGACGAGGAGCCTTCATCGGTTGCCACCAAAAATTAGGGTTTCCTGAATTTCGATTTCAAATCGAATTGGGGATTGCGAAATTAGGGCTTCAACCTTCATCAGACTGGGCAGACCTCCATAGGTTGAGGAACACTAGAATAGGGCCTCAAACTTACCGGAGAAGCCATAGGACAGAACCTCCATTGGAACTGGGATTGTGAAATTAGGGTTAATACCAGAACCCACATCCGCAAATGCTCAAAGCAAGAACCGAAATTCCTTCAGGGGAAACTTTAACCCCTAAATCAATTAGGGCTTTTTCAAGAGTTATTCGAAATCTCCATAAATTGGGAGAATCGAACTCATAAAAGTATTAATCATCAAACATACCTGAGGCTTGCTCATCTGAAACTTTCGAAATCTCATATTTAGGGTTTGAGATTCGACTTCGCTGAAAACGATGATTATGGCTCCGATTAGAAACGCACCGAAGTATTATTATTATTATTATTATTATTATTATTTTTGGATTCACCTACTAGAAATGCTCACTTAAGAAACTCACTTTCATGTGCTCACACATTCAAAAATAATAATAGTTCGATTCGAATCTCTTTATTTTAGGAATCGTAATGTTATTTTTAATATAAATATTTGTTAATATTTAAACTCGTATATAAAAGAAATTTATTAAACTGCTTCAAGATTAATTTAACATAATTATAAAATTCCCAAAAGTTATTAAATTATTAATTAATGATGTCCGAAAATCTCAGGGTGTTACACCCATACCCTTCGTGTTTTTTAAGAAACCTAAATCTGATTTCACTCTTTGCTTCTTCTACCTTTGTTCTTGAAGAACCCTAGATAAGGTTCTTCATCTTCTATTCATCGCACTATTGTTCTTCTCCCTCTTCTGTCCTTTCGTGTTCTTCTATCTACTCTCATGGAAAACCCTAAGTCACCCTTAAGAACCCTCACTCGCCTGTGAACTCACCCTTGAAGACCATGAACTCGCCATTCAAGTCACCCCTGAAAAACCCTAACTCGCCTAGTTCTTCAAATCTAAGTATCCCCAAATCCCATTACAAATTGCCTTTTAAGCTTGAGTTTAGGGGTTTTAATGATGGAGACCCTAGATCTGGGTCGTTAGCGTTTGAGGATGTATGTTTCAAGTATTATGATGACTCAACCTTTATTGAGACTGATCCTAAATGGGGAAGAGAGCTTGACTTTGAAGGTGAGCCCATTTACACAACTGAGTCTGATGAATGGACTGATCGTGAATATACTTCCGCTGATGATGTATTTTCGAATACTGACTGTGAAGAAGAAAATTGGCTTGATAAGCTTGTTCCTTTCTCAAGTGAGTTTCTGTTCTTGTGGGTGCATGGTGGTTTTTGACTGATGATGATTTTTTTATTAGTTTCTTGATTTATTTTTTTCAGTTGCACTATGAACTTTTAAGTAAGAGCATTATTTAGCCACCTAAAATCGAACCTATGGGGATTGAATTATTTTTCGACTACTAAGCGCTAAGAGTTTCTATTTTTTACTCAATGATTTAAAAAAAAAATTTGCTTGATTAACCTAAGAGTACTGCAAACGACCAAGTTTTTCATTTATTTGTATATGAATACAAATGTTTCATTTTAATCAACATAAGCTTTTTACATTGTTGTTCACTACAAAATATGTTGCATATAGCCACACTTAAAAATGCGAGTAGCCACACATATGTGTGTGTCAAAAATATTTCCACACTTAAATAAGTGTGGCTATGGATGTGTGGATAGCCCACACTTAATAAGTGTGGTTAATTCATAAGTAAGTTACACTTATAAGTGTGGTAAAATGCATCTCTAGCAACACTTATACACTTATAAGTGTGGAGAAATTGGAACCAGTGATTTTTTTTTGTCGTTTCCACTCATATAAGCGTGGGAAATTAATGAAATTACTAACTAAACGTGAAACAGCCATTAATTTAGTACAACTTAACTATAGTACTAAATAAGTTAAATTGGGATTCGAGTTAAGTTAATCCGATTAATATTATTTTAGAGATAATAATTTGTCTTATTATTTATTTTGACTCGTATTTAAAGTTTTCTTGATTGTTTAAAGTGACTTTTAAATAAAATAAAATTTTGGAATTATTTTATTTAACCTACAATATATTTATTTAGTCAAAACGTATTTTATAAAGTAAGACAAATAAAAAGAGTAAAAATAAAATAATGAGTAAGTGCCACCATTTATATGTGAGTGACACATAGTTATGTTATGTGTACTCACAATATCAAACTTACCTTTATTAAGGAGGAAGTAAATAGATGCTTATCAAAATAATAATAAAAAAAAAAGAAGCATACTTCCCTTTATCAAATAAAGAGTTCGGTTAACTCTTTTACAAAAAAAAAAAAATGTATAGACTCATTTTTCTATTGTTTTTCATATATTCTTCTTCACTTTCTTGCTCAAGAGGAAAGAGCATTATTCTTACTAATTCACTCATGAAAATTTCGTTTATACCTCATCTCAATAGCATCTTCATATTCTAATGTTATAGAAAAGCAAATTTAATCCATTTTATAAAGGTCTTATTCTGTCCCTTCTGTTTTTGGTTTACTTTCTACTCTTTTCTGGGTTTTGGGGTCTGCATATGATTTATAGAGCTTCGAGTCATGAACACGTGGACACTTGAATCGCCTCTAAACGAGTTCGTATGAGGAAGTTATGCCTAAAATACTAACAAGGTGTCCTAAAAATATATCGAGTTGAAAGTTACCAAAATGTATAATTAATTTCTCAAGTTTGGGTTTAAATTGGGTATTTGTTTAATCAAATGTTTAGGGTTATTTATTAGGTATTTATGTTTTTTTCAAGTGAATTGGGGTTCAATTGATAGTTTTCTAGCATCAAGTGAAGTTCAAATTGGAGATATTTATTTTCTAGAATTTCATTTTAACAAAAAAAAAAAGAGGATCTCTCTGTTTTGTCGCTTTCGGTACTTTTGTGATTGTTTTACGGTTTCAGTGTCTGCATATGATTTGTAGATCTCCGCGTTGCGGTCGTGTAGGCACTTGAATCGTCCCATTTGGTTTCCGTATGAGTGAGTTATGCCTGTTTTAGTAACGAAGTGTCCTAAAATAATACTAATACGGGATTGATAAATTGGGATCAAAAGCTTTGGAATTAATTGGGTAATCTTTTAATCTGGTTTTTGGGATCATCTAAGTTTCTTATTGGGTTTGTTGGGTGAAATAGAGTGGAGGTTTGAGGTTACTCGGTTCGAAAAACCAAATTTAAGAGGAAGTCACCCAAGGTCAATTTCAAGCACATACTTACGGTTTTCTTCTCAAAACTTTTCTTGGAATCGCTAATTGAGGTAGAACTCTAACCAATAATCCTCTTTAAAGTATTATAAAGGTGTGGTATAACTTGAAATAAAGTCCGTATGGAGTCTTGATCAAGTTATATTATAATGTTGAGATTTTGATTGCTATGTTTGATCAACATTATTTAAGCAAAACTATTTTGATATCAAGTATTTGATTGAGTCTAAATGTTAGTCTAAGCTTGAATTATTATTAGGATTGTTGTGTTCTTTGTTGAATTTAGATAAACTTTTGTGTTGGTTGATTGTGTGTTATATTGTTATGAATTTGGGATGTTGATGTCCAAATTTACCAAAATCAAAACCCACGACAGGCTAGTTTTCAATTTTCCAGTCAGTTCTTGTTTTGGCCATATCTTCTTTGTTCGGGCTCAGAATGAGACATATGAGCAGTCGTTACAACCGCGCCAATGTCTAGAATAACATTCAATTGGAATTTATGTTTTGTATAATTATATTTATATTTCCGAAGGTATAAAATGATTTTTTCTAATATGGCTTAAACTTATCAAACAAGTTGTTATAGTTGTAAGGATTGTGTAAACCTTAGTATTAAGTTGGAACTGACTTATGGACCTATATATAAAATTGTTATAATTTTGTTTATATTGTATATATGCGCCATTATAATGTTGCATTTATCTGAAAACAGTAACATGATAATAAAAAGGCTTGATAGTAAGGAAACGCCGAACCATGCTTCCGGCATGTAAAAAACGTGGGACATGTTTTCCGGCACGTAAAATACGGCGAACACAGTAAGGTTATTTAACCTGACCTGTGGCTCGAGCAATATTGTACTGGAGGAGTGACGACTCCCACTAAGTTAGGGGTTTTGGTTTACCTCACCCTAACAGGCCCTTACATATATCAAACAAAGATCTATGTGTTGCATTCATTTAATAAATATTTGGATTCCACGCCCTAACACTCAAGCAGAAGTGTTAGTAAATCACGCCCTGGTACTCAAGCAGAAGGACCAGAAGTTAAATATAAATGATTCTCTTATATTACATAAAACACCTTCCATATTATTTTTTCTAATGCACTTATTTTGCTTATTATTTATTGAAATGCACATATTTCTATACTCGTAAAATTGTTGGCAAGTCTATACTTTGCATATGTGAAGTCTTATCCTTTTTGGTGCTATAAAAGTTTTATTAGTTGGTGTACTACTCAGCTGTGGTTGCTGAAACTACACAGTTTTTCTTTTCTACTCTAAATAATTGTCCCTTGAGGGATAATATATTTATGAGTAATGCAAGTGTTGGTTGGATATAATAGTAGCACAACGAATCATTGTCGGAACTTCTCTCTCAAGATGAATTGCATATTTGATTTTGATTGTAAATAATATTTGTATTTAAGTACTTTATTTTTTTTTAATAAAACATATTTGTAAAATGGCTTTTGTGTAAATCTTAATAAAATTGTTTAATTTATACAAGTATTTTTTTTTTTTTGAAAATTTGGAAATATTATAAAAGAGGAAAAAATAAGAAACACCACACCGTAACCTGGGATCCCCAACCCGCCGGCATAAAAAAACCCCCGTAGGGAAAAAAGCCATTGGAAGGGGGAGACCAGGAAACGGGCCACCCTAAACAGCATAGGGGTGGGCTATGCAATAACGTATTCGAATACACCAAAAAAGTTTGTTTTAACACCTAATACACCAAAAACTCTAAACTGAAAACACCAAGAGAACAAAAAGGACGCCTAAACGCAACACCACGCCATGCGCAACACCAAGCTAGATACCACCACCAAACAGGCGCCACCAACACCAAAGCGTCATAAACACCAAGGAAAAACAAACACCTAGACCATCAACACCATATCTGTACACCAAGACACCATCGTCGGATCCAAACACCGGCACTTCAACACCACCATTCACCATCAATAACCTACTGCGCTACTAACCACCACACCACACCATTCCACGTCAAAAACAGAAAACAACCCAAAGCGCATCTTCTCCGCCGCATCTCCATCCTCCAACACCAAAAAACCACCTGTTTGTTGAAACAACCTAATGACAAACACCCGAACAGCAGTAGACACCCATAACTAGCACCAGAAATAGCCACCAACCAGACCCCTGCAACACCCAACACTTAAGATGAAACTCCTTGAGAAAAACGGCACCGTTTTTGAAAAGTCAGAAACTATCACCAGAAACTGCTCCAAACCCCAGCATCAAAAACCCCACCACCAGCCGAAAATCAAGCTTGCAGTCTTGACACGCACTAAAGAGAAAACAGAGCACTCGATTCGACTCCCTATAACGACACCAAAACAGAGCACCACCCAGACTGGCCACAACAGGAAGACCGGCCCCCGTTCACACCTAATACCTGCGTCCAAGAATAAAGAATGCCACCTCTAAGCACCATAGAACCTTCAAAGCAACACCAAAGGGACTCAAAACGTTTATACCATGAGACCACCACAGATAAGATCACACCACCACAAAAGGATCGGAAAAGGCCAACACCAAAAACCATAACCCACCATGGCAAGCAAATCTGGAAATCCGCAAACACCAGATTTGGGAGTCCGCAAAAACAGAGAGGGCATCCCAAAACCATCAACCCAACCAAACACGAATCTAAGATTCGTACACCAGAAACAGCGTCTTAAGACCGCAACAACACCAAAAATCAAAATAAAAGCACGCCTAACCTGAGATTCAACCTCCAAAAAGTCCCAAAACGCTTGAGAATATCCACCAATCCCAAAATGCTAAACGCCAACGAGCACCATTGAAATCGATCAAAAACAAGCACCAAAAATAAAATCTCGACGAAACCAAGAATCACCATGAAAACCACCAACAATAAAACCCAAAAAAACACCTAGAAAGAACATCAAGGAGGCCCTAAACCCATCATGAGACCCCCAAAAAGAACCCGAAGAAACTGGAGAAGCAGACACCAGGACAAACACCGTCATACCCTAGAACCACCATCAAAATCCCCACACCGGCCACTAAACCGCCGACAACACCAGCCCAAAGAAGATGCGAGACCCACCATCCTAGACGTGTAGTCCAGATTTTGATTCCAAAAATCACCAAAAAAGGAGACGCCAAAGAATCGAACATCAGATCTGAAAAGCCTAGAACAGAAGATGAAAAGACGCCCTCCAACAAACCCAGATCTGAAAAAAGACGCCAAGACGCCCAAGTTGTTTATCTCCTATCAGAAAACGCCAATGTAACTACTCAGATCGCCAGAAAAAGACGCCAAAAAGAGAAGCCGTCTTCCACCCAGAACTTCTTTGGACTCCAAAAGATACTAACCCAAGACAAAACCCCAAAAGGAGAAGCCGTCGTCAACCCCAAAAAACAAACATCAAAACAAGACAAAAGATGGTTGAAAACCGAAACTTTTTGAAAGAAAACGAAGAGGAAATAGAACCGTAAAAACAAAAACACAACGAAATAAGAAATAAAAAGAAAAGACCACCGTGAAAACCGCCGGAAACCGCCGTGAGGCCCGCCAGGGGAAAGGAAAACCTAAAACCCTAGCTGAGCCTCTCTCACTAACTTTCTCTCACTACATTTATACAAGTATTTATTTATAAAACTTTGAATTGTTTGCTTAAACATATGGTTTTAGGATAAAATAACTAGTGTAATTAGTCAGAAGTCTTCCGCTATGTCAGAAAAAGTATTTTATTAAAGATGACTAAGACACGGGCTGTTACAAAACGTAACGCCAAATTTAATATTATTTTTTTCTTAAGAATACTATACTATTGTAGTTCATTATTATTAATATTTTTATATCACTATTACTATTACTGCTATTATTAATTAATTAATTATTATTATTAAATTGAAAAAAGAAAGATATAACATGAATAATCCTTTTTGAACAAACTTTATTATCATTAATAATAAAAAAAGAGTACCCAATGTTGCTATTCAAAAACAAAAAATATCAAAAAAAAAAAAACTATCATTATCATGAAATTACAATTAATTATAGCTCGATCGATATAGTCTTAAAGGAATACAATCAATGCCAAAAAAAAGTAACATAAATCATGCAATGCCATCATATATTTGATTTTCTGTGCTTGTGTTTAGAACTTGTGGCGGCCGTATTTATTCCCTGGTAGCCACCTAATATGAAAAACATAAATATTAGAGTTGATTAATGTCACCATAAAAAAAGTAACCCTACATTGGTCAAAGAAGAGTAACCTTACTTGAAGCATCTAGATCAAGCACTTTTTTAACCATCAATCTTTCTTTTAGTATACTGACATTATCTTCACCATCTGCAATACAATATGGAGTACTTCTGAAAATACTAGATTTACAAATCAAGACCCTAATGCTAATGCTACTTACAAGTAAACAGTTTATGTTTTGTGTTTGATCTTCATGTCTATCAACTTTAATGACAATAATAAAACTAAACTAATCTAATTCAAACAGCAAAGCTCTACAGTTGTAATGCTTATTTCATGCACACAAAGCACTAACACTAATTTAGATATAATGGTAATAAGTGTATATGCCAATAAATAGCATCCTTGTTGTACCACCTGTTGTCTTTTGTGCTCCTTAACCCTTCATTTTTCTGAACTATGAGCTAGGTTGTGTAGACTATGGCAAGTAGACTGTAGACTAGAGCTGGTTAGTGTAAGATTTTGCTTTTACCTGTGTTGAAGATATTGCCTTTGTTTATTCATGATCTAAAAACGAGAATCTTTACTCTAGACATTTCAAAGTAGATTATCTTGTGGAAATGAGGAACAATAATCAATCAGTAAGTAAGATGGTATTTTTTTCTTAATTTGAACTACTTTGTACAGACTAGACGACTTACTTTGTGTCAAAGATGTACATTTTCAGCTAAATGCGCAAGTAGATATTGTCTTATATGGAATTCTCGTAACTCACTAATCTACTTATTAATTCGACTTGGAAAAACTTTTTAAAAATGGAAACAAAAATCACATTAAAACTAATCCATCCCAAGTTTATCAGCCGAAAATAAATGACAAATGATCAAATCTTATCATTAGTCTAATACCAAATTAATACTAACCTAGAAAATGACAAAACCATAAAAAAAATGAAACCAAAAATGAGTGAAAACCAAAATAAAAAGACTTACCTTGTAAAAACCCAGGAAAGCAAAAAAAATAACCAATAGATATTAAAACACATTATAGAGAATTAAGCTAAAGATGGAGACACAGAGCAGAAAAGATGTGGATATAGTACGGAATCAAACGGAAAAAGAAAGTGCTAAATGATAATAAAAACACCATCAATTCCAACAATTCCAATAAAAGCACCATTAGATCCAACAACAATCTACATCAAACAACACATGGTGGGTAGAATATTCTAATCAATTTACAATGCCAACAGAAAATCTAATTGAAAAAATAATGAGAATAAATAAGAGAAACTAAAATCAAATAAATTCAATCACACAAATTCATCATCATCGCATCTAATCCCGCTCATAAAAAGCTATGAACAAGGTCTAGGAAGGGATTGAAGATATCAGATCGCAAAAGGAGGTTGCGGCCATTGATATCCCCGGCTCAACATTCAATCATACAAATTAAGGGTGTCAATTACATAATGAAAGTGATGCAAAGAAAACCCAGATCAAAAAATCACAAAAAATGAATTGTAAAATTAGAAACAAAAATTACCTGGCAACAACAATCTTTGCACAAACTATCCGTTTTTTTAATGTCCTCCTTGTTTCGCCATTACTAACATTTTTTCTGCTAAATCTTGAGCAGAACCCAATTTGGCAGACATCAGGAATTGAAGTTTCAACCCTTCAATTAATCTCTCAATCTATTTTAACTGCTGCAAAAATTCCCAAATTTTTTCCATACTCAAGCTCGAATCATAGATGTGACAGAAATGGCAACAAGAAAACCCAAAATAGAATTAAAATAAAGTTACAAACCTTTTCAATTAATCTTAATTACAAAAAAAATCAAAAATTCCCAAAAAAAACTAGAAAAAGAATCTCAATCATCTTCACTTGTACAAAATTTCTCAACTTCTTCAGCAATATAATGAAATATCAGATTATAAAAACTAAAACTTGAAACAAATGTATATAAGAAACGACAAGAAGAAAAACCCCAAAAGAGGAATTGTTCAATTAAAAAAGGGATATTCTACCTGGTAAACACCAGGTTTAGTGAAATTCACAAACTAGCTATTCTTGTTTGCAATTCTACCAGATAGCAATCAACTTTTGCAAATTCATCTGCCGTAGCTATATTAGGTCAAAAACGTTAAAAAAGCCGTTAAGTGTTGAAATTACATATTTACCCTTGTTTTATTTCTTAAATAGTAGAGTCTTCTTCCTGGTTACACTCCTCTTTTCCTTTGAATGCCATTGTTGCAAAGCTTGAAGAAGTATCACAAAATGTCTTCATAGGCCAGGTTGTGATGAATTGAATCTCTTAAGTAATCAATTTCAATTTAGTTTTCTGGGCTATTTTCTTCTAAGTGGTTTGATTTTTCATAGGCCAGGCAGTAATAATCTTTGAGTTTTTTACTTTGCCGCCATGGTCGATTATCCCCTTTTTATGAAACTGCTCTCAACCGAATTAATTGATGAATTCCAGATCTGAGCCTCTTTTTTACCCTAAACTTCAAAATTGATCTTTTTTCCCCCTTTTTGTGGGGTTTACCACGGACTAGCTTTGAGATATAAAAAGGGTTTGATTTTTGGATTTTATTTGTTGGTGAAATTGAAAGGTTTTTTGGATTTTGTTTTGAATTGATGATGGAAAATATCTGGGTTCGATCGATTGGTTAGAACTTGTGATTAGATGATGCTTAAATAGATCTACACAAATTCTTACCTCAAATTGAAAGGGACTAGATGATGTTTTGAATCATGTTCATGGGCTGTTCGTTTTGTAAAAATTGAATATCTGCATTTCAATTTGGTGGGCTTTGTGGAATTTGATGAATGCGAAAATGTGATCTTGATTTGGGTTGTATGAATCCCCAAATTCTATGTTATTTTTCTGTTTTTACACCTTTTTTATGAATTTGCGTGATTACACTTTGGGTTTCAATATCTAACAATATCTGGCTGTTCGTTTTTTTCAATGATCAAGTTCCTGTGGTTACACTCTGGGTTTCAACCAATCTATTATACTTCTTCAAGCTTTGCAACAATGGCATTCAAAGGAAAAGAGGAGTGTAACCAGGAAGAAGACCCAACTATTTAAGAAATAAAACAAGGGTAAATATGTAATTTCAACACTTAACGATTTTTTTAACGTTTTTGACCTAATATAGCTACGGCAGATGAATTTGCAAAAGTTGGGTGGTATTTGGTAGAATTGCAAATAAGAATAGCTAGTTTGTGAATTTCACTATACCTGGTGCTTACCAGGTAGAATATCCCATTAAAAAAAATCAGCCAAATTTGAGGGGATTTATAAGTAAGTAAATAAATACTCAAAATTAGGGCAAAATCAATTATACCTCGAAGCTATCAGAATATCAGAGATGAAAGAATACATTCACTTTGAACCGGAAGTTATGCAGCTATGATGAAAGAAATTGCAGTAGTGATAGAAGTTTTTGATGAATGAATGTGAATGAGAGTTTTTTAAAAAAAATTTAACTTTTTTCGCAGTCACTGTTAAGGAAAAAATTGAGGGTAGAATGATTTTTTCCTCAATTTGGGCGCGCCTCAAATATTAGACTTTTTATATTTTTAAATTTTTAAAAATTTTTGTAATTAGGTTTTTAAATGTTTTTTAAATATTTTTAATTGATCTTTTAGGCACACTTACATGTGTGGTTATTTGTATGATTTATTCTCCACACTTGTATATATTGTTATATTAATTACTGTATTTTAATTTCTAAACTAGCTTTTCCCCACACTTATAAGTGACGTTATTCTCTCCACACTTATTAAGTGTGGCTCAAGTTGCTTTACTTCCAAAAATTTACCACACTTAATTAAGTGTAGCTAATTAAGTGTGGCTAGAAGCAACATTATTTGTAGTGTTAGATCTGAAACACCCACTGTTTAAGATCCCAAAAGTTTGTCCAAAATAAAAGGATTGTCATTTGAGATTGGTGGCTATGTTTCACTGTTGTTGCTGATTTTTTATGTTTGCTGGTCTGCTGGTTTTTGATGATGCTGGTTGTTTGATGTTATTGGTTTTCTGTTGTGTTGATGTTGTTGGTTTGGTTGTTGCTCCCAACAAATTGATTTTCTAGATTTTGGTTGTTGCTCCCAAAAAATTAATTTTCTAATTTTGGTTGTTGCTCCCAAAAAATTGATTTTCTGATATATGGCCCAATATTGTTGCTCCCTTCCCTCACTGTTGTTGTTGATTTTCTGATATAAGCTGGCTTGTTGATGCTATGTCAACATTCTTATTGACTGTATTGGTCCCTTGTTGAATGCCTCCTGCATACCCAATCAGTTCCACTAACTGATTCGTTGTTTATGTGCTTATTTTGTGAATAAGTGTTGAAGTGAATCAACAACCTATTGTTTTTCAATGTTCAAGTAATCTGGCAATGTGCCCTCTCTTGCTGCTTTTGTCTTGTTCATGTGAGTAATGTGATAATCAAAACCTCCTTGTTTTTTCATCGCTTCTATCATACATGCTTGTAATGTGGTAAACACAAACATAAGACATTGTGGACTTGAGGTTATCAAAAGAAGTGTTCACAAGCTTAACTAGTTGTGTAACATTGTAGGCCGCTCTTTGATACTGTAAAGCTTGAATGGACCTAAAAAAACCTAAATCTAAAACATTCATATCAGGGGAATTGGGTGGTTGTTGCACTAGTTGAATGTAAAAGCCTTCTTTCATTGATTCTTGTAAAAATTCAGTGTCATTAGGTGCAATATGCGGTTTGGCATTGTCTTGTTGAATATAAATGTGCTTTGACAATCCTTCAGGCCATTTAGCTCTAATGGTTGGTAGTACATTTGTGATTAACATGGACCTAATGTGTTCTTTCGTGATTAACTGTATTGGTTTTGTTTCCAACTCCCCCCTTTTCCTGTTCTTGGAGCTTCTTTTTGTTGGCTCTTGTGTGATAAACGGCCATATGCCTATCTTACCATCAAAAAAACAATCACCATTAGTTGTAAATATTGGCTTAAACTACGTTAGTGTATGGCTTAAACTTGAATGCATTATTATGTTCATCATATTCACATTTAGATAACGCAAAACTTAACCTGTGTAGCTTGTTATTTTCGGTCAAAATTGGCTTGATTGCGTTTGTGTGCTTCCTTATCACTTTGTTCTTCTTCCATCTACACACTGTGGTTTGTGACACCCCCATCTGCTTAGCCACTGAAT
This sequence comes from Amaranthus palmeri, assembly GCA_019776075.1. NCBI lineage: Eukaryota > Viridiplantae > Streptophyta > Magnoliopsida > Caryophyllales > Amaranthaceae > Amaranthus > Amaranthus palmeri. Next base: position 43,713 of record JAAKBH010001017.1, read on the forward strand.
GTTGAGTACGTTTTAGTTCGTACTTGATGGCCTTGAATTTTTGTTCATCAAAGCTGATTTTGTTTGATGCTTCTCTTCCCACTCTCTTGCTGTTGAGGTTAATCACTGTGTTTCTATTGCTGATTTGGCTCTTTACTTCATTCCACAACCTTGTGATTGTCTTCCTACACACTTGAAATTCAGTTGCAAGTGCATTAATGGTCCCAAGTTGTGGTTTCCCTTCGTATTTAATGCTGACAGTAATTTTTGCATTATTTGTACTCTTTGTTCTTTTGTTAAGGTTTTAGATGGTGTCATTTTGTTTATGTTGTGCAATTAATGAATGTGGAATGTTTATTTATATCATGAGCTTGCTATTTTGTTTTTGTTGCTGGGTTGTGGTTAATGGCGCCTAATTTGTTTGCTGAAATGTTTATTTTGGCGGCATTATATCTCTTCCTTCTAATTTGGTTGTTCTTTGCTCGTGTGATGAAATTTTGATTCTTTTAAATACCTGGGGCCACTTTTGATATCCTTCATTATTTTTTGGACATTTTAATTTTGGGTTTCTTAATTTTTTGTGGGTACTGTGATGAAATTTTGGTTTGGAAATATGGTTGTTTGCAAATCGGTAGCTATTTGTGAAATTAACAATGCATCATTTTGGTAATTTATGAAAACTGAAGTCAATGATGGAAAAAAAATCCACACTCACATGATCAGCAACGACTGCAACTACACCAAGGCCGTCGAAGAATTGAGAATCAAGGTTGTTAGGATCGGGACTCTACTTAGGATCATTGACGGGGTTGGATCGAAATCGGTAGAATTGGATCGTAAGATCGTGTGATCCTACAAATATGCATTAACATGCTTTTAGATAACAAATTTTCAATTGTATTTGTTATTTTTATTTGTCTTAAGGTTTAAATTAAAACCTATTTGACTTCATCTAATAAGTTTTGTGAAAAAATACCTTATATATCATTTTCAAAATGTGAATCAAGAAAAACTTGAATTTTAGTCATATTGATATGATTGAATACATGTATACATATATATACATATATGTATAAGTAAAATCCAGATTATATGAAATTTTTTACGTTTAAAACTACCCTTGTAGGATTGGATCATAAGATCGTAGGATCGTAGAATCGTGTTATGATCCTACCACTAATATCTTAGAGCTATGTAGGATCGTACAATTCTACCAATATTAAGATCCTACCTACCATCCGGATTGGTCGCCTAATTTTGGATCATAGAATCGTAGAATCATTGATCAGGATCGAGATTCTGATAACCATTTGAGAAGGCTAGCTAAGATACCGTAATGGACTTATGTAATTTTATTTAGTGCTCGGAAAAAGTTGAAGTAATTTAAAACAATTATTGTAATTGTAAGATTTATTTATGTAATTTCTGTTTTTAATAAACGAAATGATGTAATTTTGGTGTTGTACTGAAAAAATATTCCGACTTTTGGGTGTTAAAAATATCAATTTTAAGATTTAGTAAGAAAAATGCTTCAAAATGGTACGAATCATTAATTCCTTAATATTTACATTAAACACCCATAATACCACTCTCTCCTACCCTTAGAGTCCAATTTTGACTCTCCTTAAGATCCGTAAAAAGTCAAATGAGACTCTTATGGTGAATAAGATGGAGTATTAAATAAAGTAATATATCCACTATTTAAAAATTTTTATTTTTTTCTTATTCCCGTAAACATTCCTTGTATGAACTGCATTAAGGAACAGATGGAGTATATATATTAAGGTTTTAAAATGGTCAAAATTTGAAATATAGGCAAATGCTTAAAATTACATTCCATGGTTGCTTTTTAAAGCTTTGTTAGCCATTAACTTGCTTAAACCAAGTTAAATTGTGTTTGTGTGACATGAAACTTGACACATCACACAAAACTGATTAGTATATATTACTGTTTTGAAATGATTGGACATGAAAAGATAGACATGTGTGCGAAATTACGTTTGAAGTTGACTTATTGAGCCTTTTAAACAACAAACTTGCTTAGGGCTTGTTTGGTTACCCTCTATTACCCTTGCAATTTAAATTCCTAGGAAATAGTATTATCCTCATTTGTTTGGTCGCAAAAAAAATCTAAAATTCCTAGGAATTGTAAAATCCAAGGGAAGTTAATGCCTATGATACATAGGAATAAGATTACCATATACCCCCCTTGGTTATTAATAATTCCTATGTATTATTTTAAGTGAAATTGTAATAATACTGTAACACCCCTGAATTTCCGACACCTTAAACGAAACCAAATTCGTGAAGGACCGGAGGAAATTCGGGTGTTACATAAAAAGAAAAGGAAAAGAATTTAGATAAACATTAAAGGTTAACTTTAAAAAGGTGAGTGAAAATTTTGGCAGCATCTCTGCTAAAACTCGACATGTGGTAGAGCAATTAGCACAATAAAAACATTAAGCTAATCTAAGGCATCATTGCTTTTTAAGATCTCACACCATGGCGGAATAGTTCATCGCCGGCTTCTCAAGTCGACATACCAAGCATGGATCGTGGTTCCAATGTCAACGCTTGCGTTTTAAAAAAAAATTGACTCTTTAAAACCATACAAGTTATAAACTACGCAGCGGAAATATAAGTATACAAACGAAAACACAAGGCCCCATAACAACACGTATACAACCAAAGTTTACAAAAGATATACAAGAACTACAAAATCAGGAGATGATGGTAGGACACGTGTTATGCTTCACCCTCATCACTCTCCCCCAATGCAATGCAAATGCAAAAGAAGCTCTAATACCTGCTACGACTGTCCATGATCCTCCTGCTGCTCGACATCAGACCAAACGCCAATGTGTCATAGCAGGACAATCATAGAAAGTCATCAAACAATCAAGCATAAACACAAACACGTACACGTCAGTAACTAGCATCAAATATAAGAAGGTCAACAGACTAGCTAACATTATATTATAAAACTATATAAAGATGATGTCGTAAAACATAAGGCATAACTAGTAACTATTTATCATCCATTTATACTTATTCATCTCATTTCTCCCTTTTCAACCCGAACAATGCGTTTCGGGGTGGAATGTAAGTTTTAACACTCCTATTTTCAAGAACATAAACTCTAATAAACACGCGTAGTGTCAACTCATATAAGGAGATCAACAGACTACTTAACGTCTGACCTTAAAAAGTTTGTCTACCTTAAAGTAAGTTTAATCATAATATATCCTTGGGATCATTATCTTCCATAAGGATTCTTCACATAGGCGTAATCTTTTTATGATGGAAAACCCTTGGAGTTCGCAAGACCCATAGGGCACTTCTCACTATAAATATTGTACCAATAAATAAACTCTCTACTAAAAACTCAAACTTAACCATGGGGTTTGCAAGACCCACCAGTAACTCACATACTCCTTTACTATCAATGAGAACCATAGGGCTTTCAAGGCCCACCGGTAACTCACATATATCTTTGCTATCAATGAGAACCATGGGGCTTGCAAGGCCCATCGGTAACTCACATATATCTTCGCTATCAATGAGAACCATGGGGCTTGCAAGGCCCACCGGTAACTCACATATATCTTTGCTATCGATGAGAACCATGGGGTTTGCAAGACCCACCGGTAACTCACATATATCTTTGCTATCAATGAGAACCATGGGGTTTGCAAAACCCACCGGTAACTCACATATACTCTTGCTTTCAATGAGAACCATGGGGTTTGCAAGACCCACCGGTAACTCACATATACTCTTGCTTTCAATGAGAACCATGGGGTTTGCAAGACCCACCGGTAACTCACATATACTCTTGCTTTCAATGAGAACCATGGGGTTTGCAAGACCCACCGGTAACTCACATATACTCTTGCTTTCAATGAGAACCATGGGGTTTGCAAGACCCACCGGTAACTCACATATACTCTTGCTTTCAATGAGAACCATGGGGTTTGCAAGACCCACCGGTAACTCACATATACAACTTGAATTCATATATAAAGGAACCATTCCGACTCCAAGTAAACACAATGTAATTATATCGATAATTTTCAACTTCTATTATCTTCATTCTATGCATCTATTCCATTCTAAGTTAGAGAAATTCGCAAACCGAAAGCTATTCATGTATAAAAATTTACTTGTTAGTACTTCATACTTCTAACACAATGCTTCTAATCACAACTATCGATAATATTTTAAGCAATAACATATAGTAGTTAATTACTGCGTGTGCGTACCTGTAATTGCAATTGCAGACAAAAAAAGTTATCGCAACCACCAAATGTGAGGTTCTTAAGCTTCTCTAATGAACAGATCACCTATGCACGTTCAAAGTATGACTAATAAGTCTATTTAACCTCATATAAGAGTCACTTACTCTAAACGAAAGTACTCTACTACCATAGAGTGAGTTCTATTTCATGTTATCAAGCTAATTAGCCAAATGTAACAGTTTCAATTCTAGGTTTGCTTGCTAATACACCAATAATTCTAATCTAATCACAACATACACTTTTCACGCTATATTTACGACAAAGTATGTTCTAAGGAACAAAACTTAACTATATATATATATTGCATTGTCAAATTACTATGAATTAGTAGACATAATTGAATAAAAATAATGTATTACATATAATAGAGGCAATACCCAAGGTAGTAAGCTAGTAATGACACAAAAAATCCATTTTACCACATTATTCAAGGTTCGTAGAGACTACAAGAAATTACTTATATCACTCACAACATCAAGACTCCCTTTTTTTTGTACCAAGACTATACAACATACAACAACGACTAGTTTAAGTAATAACAACAATTAATTTAATTCTCAAGTGCAATGAAAACAATGTCAATTCATAACAACAATCGCAAAAGCCCATTAACAACTCTTAGCAATCAATGAAAATTAATTGACAACCATTATTAACAAACACCTCTTAATGGCATTAACAACATAAACCACCATGAACAAAAATAATAATGATAATTAACAATTACTCTTGTGAACAAGAATCATAACCATTACTAATAACTAATACTACCACCATTCATCAATAATATCACATACACAAACCTTATACGAGATTTTCAATTAATAAAACACCATCCAAACCACAAAAGTAGTACATACTACTTTTAAATTCATCCTTATATCAACCCTAACTTATTCAAGTTCAAGTCACAATTTTTTATACTTACCCACTTTAAATTCTATCAAGATATAACTTAATTTAAGCTAAAATTCATGAATTTAACCAAAATACTACTTTTAAATTCACCATAATATAAACCCTAACTTGTCTATTTTCAAATCATCACAATAATCAAACCCATAACAAAAATTCAAGACATCATACTCAAATTTAACAAGTATAAACTCTAAATAACAAGAAACTAAATATCAAAAACATACAAAATTAAATTGGGTAAGAGATTGCTCACAAAGGGTTGAGAAGATGATGAAAGAAAGTAGAAAGCTTTAAGCAATGTGAGAGGAGTTGCCGGTGGTGGCGACTGCTAGCCGGCGGCTGGCGGCTGCTGGTGGCTGCCGGCGGTGTCGGTTGGCGGCAACTGCTGGTGGTGGTGGTGGGTGTTCTTGTTGTTGAGGAGGGAGGTGAAGAAGAAAGAGAGAAAGAGATGGAAAATAAGGAGTATGGGTTTGGGGTTTTTATTTCTTTCTTTACTTTTTTTTTTCTTTCTCTTTTTCTTAATTCCACACCCTTACTCATCTATATAATCATATTTTTACTTACAAGCTCAAATTAAGACAACTTTCAATATGCTAGCAAGATTTTGAATTACAAATATAAGTTTAATTTGTACATCTTAATTTGATTAATTATAAATATGCTCTTTTTTAATATAAATATGTACGCATTCATTATTTATATAATGACTGATTCAAAATGATTATTAAAATAAAAAAATTATTATTACAATTAAATAATTACGTGACAAAATAACGGGGTGTTACAGAGCTTAGGTCGTGGTGGCTTACACTTGAAAACACTTATAATAACTTAGAATGTTAGCGAAAGTTTCATATTAAGTAAACTCGACTCCGTACTTAATTTTCATTCATTAGCAAATGCTAATTTGTACTATGAAAGTATGAATTATTGTACCTTAAATGCATTTCTTGGGACAAAGAGCTTAGGTCGTGGTGGCTTACACTTGCTAAACAATATTATCGTATGAAAATATGGAATTAAGAAATTTTTTTTTTTTTTTTTTTTTTTTTTCACTTACAATAAGTTGATTCATGCGTTTGATGATATAATCTTTTGCAAGGTTGTAGAATAAGTTTTGTCGTAAATATCAATTTAGCTTGATACAATTTCTTGAGTTTAAATATATGTTATATTATGAGTGTAGCTAGTTAAAATGATAATAGTTGCTTATTTATTTATTAAATGCAGGATATTTAATATGAAGAGTGCTTGCTAAGAAAGTTTTTAGGGGATTCTTGGAGAAATACATATAGGAAGGTTAACGCATTTTTTTTTCCTTCATTATAAAAAAAAGGGGTGGGGTTTATTGGTTTTTAGAGTTACGGGGACGTAACTTTGTTTTTAAGGGGGGTGGAATGCGATAAAATTTCGCGTGTTTTCACGTGTTTATTATTTTTTTTTTTTCTATAAAAGGTTTGTTATTGCAATTACTGCATGCTTGCCGTTGGAAATTTGAGCTATATTATATGTTTATTCAAGCTTGATTGCAATTTTATGTGACTAGTTGTCCCATTTAAAGTAAAGTTCTGAGAAACAATGGTAATAAAGTCCAATCTGTTTGTTCTAATTATAGTCAAAGTTATCTTTAATAAGAATTCGTTATGCAGTATTTACCAAAAGACGTGTTTTTGGGATGATTGCGTGGAAAGTTTTCATGTTTTCGAGTCTTTCTTCCTCTGGTTTCGAGGACGAAACTACTTTTAAGGGGGGTAGTCTGTAACACCCCGTTATTTTGTCACGTAATTATTTAATTGTAATAATAATTTTTTTATTTTAATAATCATTTTGAATCAGTCATTATATAAATAATGAATGCGTACATATTTATATTAAAAAAGAGCATATTTATAATTAATCAAATTAAGATGTACAAATTAAACTTATATTTGTAATTCAAAATCTTGCTAGCATATTGAAAGTTGTCTTAATTTGAGCTTGTAAGTAAAAATATGATTATATAGATGAGTAAGGGTGTGGAATTAAGAAAAAGAGAAAGAAAAAAAAAAAGTAAAGAAAGAAATAAAAACCCCAAACCCATACTCCTTATTTTCCATCTCTTTCTCTCTTTCTTCTTCACCTCCCTCCTCAACAACAAGAACACCCACCACCACCACCAGCAGTTGCCGCCAACCGACACCGCCGGCAGCCACCAGCAGCCGCCAGCCGCCGGCTAGCAGCCGCCACCACCGGCAACTCCTCTCACATTGCTTAAAGCTTTCTACTTTCTTTCATCATCTTCTCAACCCTTTGTGAGCAATCTCTTACCCAATTTAATTTTGTATGTTTTTGATATTTAGTTTCTTGTTATTTAGAGTTTATACTTGTTAAATTTGAGTATGATGTCTTGAATTTTTGTTATGGGTTTGATTATTGTGATGATTTGAAAATAGACAAGTTAGGGTTTATATTATGGTGAATTTAAAAGTAGTATTTTGGTTAAATTCATGAATTTTAGCTTAAATTAAGTTATATCTTGATAGAATTTAAAGTGGGTAAGTATAAAAAATTGTGACTTGAACTTGAATAAGTTAGGGTTGATATAAGGATGAATTTAAAAGTAGTATGTACTACTTTTGTGGTTTGGATGGTGTTTTATTAATTGAAAATCTCGTATAAGGTTTGTGTATGTGATATTATTGATGAATGGTGGTAGTATTAGTTATTAGTAATGGTTATGATTCTTGTTCACAAGAGTAATTGTTAATTATCATTATTATTTTTGTTCATGGTGGTTTATGTTGTTAATGCCATTAAGAGGTGTTTGTTAATAATGGTTGTCAATTAATTTTCATTGATTGCTAAGAGTTGTTAATGGGCTTTTGCGATTGTTGTTATGAATTGACATTGTTTTCATTGCACTTGAGAATTAAATTAATTGTTGTTATTACTTAAACTAGTCGTTGTTGTATGTTGTATAGTCTTGGTACAAAAAAAAGGGAGTCTTGATGTTGTGAGTGATATAAGTAATTTCTTGTAGTCTCTACGAACCTTGAATAATGTGGTAAAATGGATTTTTTGTGTCATTACTAGCTTACTACCTTGGGTATTGCCTCTATTATATGTAATACATTATTTTTATTCAATCTTATGTCTACTAATTCATAGTAATTTGACAATGCAATATATATATATAGTTAAGTTTTGTTCCTTAGAACATACTTTGTCGTAAATATAGCGTGAAAAGTGTATGTTGTGATTAGATTAGAATTATTGGTGTATTAGCAAGCAAACCTAGAATTGAAACTGTTACATTTGGCTAATTAGCTTGATAACATGAAATAGAACTCACTCTATGGTAGTAGAGTACTTTCGTTTAGAGTAAGTGACTCTTATATGAGGTTAAATAGACTTATTAGTCATACTTTGAACGTGCATAGGTGATCTGTTCATTAGAGAAGCTTAAGAACCTCACATTTGGTGGTTGCGATAACTTTTTTTGTCTGCAATTGCAATTACAGGTACGCACACGCAGTAATTAACTACTATATGTTATTGCTTAAAATATTATCGATAGTTGTGATTAGAAGCATTGTGTTAGAAGTATGAAGTACTAACAAGTAAATTTTTATACATGAATAGCTTTCGGTTTGCGAATTTCTCTAACTTAGAATGGAATAGATGCATAGAATGAAGATAATAGAAGTTGAAAATTATCGATATAATTACATTGTGTTTACTTGGAGTCGGAATGGTTCCTTTATATATGAATTCAAGTTGTATATGTGAGTTACCGGTGGGTCTTGCAAACCCCATGGTTCTCATTGAAAGCAAGAGTATATGTGAGTTACCGGTGGGTCTTGCAAACCCCATGGTTCTCATTGAAAGCAAGAGTATATGTGAGTTACCGGTGGGTCTTGCAAACCCCATGGTTCTCATTGAAAGCAAGAGTATATGTGAGTTACCGGTGGGTCTTGCAAACCCCATGGTTCTCATTGAAAGCAAGAGTATATGTGAGTTACCGGTGGGTCTTGCAAACCCCATGGTTCTCATTGAAAGCAAGAGTATATGTGAGTTACCGGTGGGTTTTGCAAACCCCATGGTTCTCATTGATAGCAAAGATATATGTGAGTTACCGGTGGGTCTTGCAAACCCCATGGTTCTCATCGATAGCAAAGATATATGTGAGTTACCGGTGGGCCTTGCAAGCCCCATGGTTCTCATTGATAGCGAAGATATATGTGAGTTACCGGTGGGCCTTGCAAGCCCCATGGTTCTCATTGATAGCAAAGATATATGTGAGTTACCGGTGGGCCTTGAAAGCCCCATGGTTCTCATTGATAGTAAAGGAGTATGTGAGTTACTGGTGGGTCTTGCAAACCCCATGGTTAAGTTTGAGTTTTTAGTAGAGAGTTTATTTATTGGTACAATATTTATAGTGAGAAGTGCCCTATGGGTCTTGCGAACTCCAAGGGTTTTCCATCATAAAAAGATTACGCCTATGTGAAGAATCCTTATGGAAGATAATGATCCCAAGGATATATTATGATTAAACTTACTTTAAGGTAGACAAACTTTTTAAGGTCAGACGTTAAGTAGTCTGTTGATCTCCTTATATGAGTTGACACTACGCGTGTTTATTAGAGTTTATGTTCTTGAAAATAGGAGTGTTAAAACTTACATTCCACCCCGAAACGCATTGTTCGGGTTGAAAAGGGAGAAATGAGATGAATAAGTATAAATGGATGATAAATAGTTACTAGTTATGCCTTATGTTTTACGACATCATCTTTATATAGTTTTATAATATAATGTTAGCTAGTCTGTTGACCTTCTTATATTTGATGCTAGTTACTGACGTGTACGTGTTTGTGTTTATGCTTGATTGTTTGATGACTTTCTATGATTGTCCTGCTATGACACATTGGCGTTTGGTCTGATGTCGAGCAGCAGGAGGATCATGGACAGTCGTAGCAGGTATTAGAGCTTCTTTTGCATTTGCATTGCATTGGGGGAGAGTGATGAGGGTGAAGCATAACACGTGTCCTACCATCATCTCCTGATTTTGTAGTTCTTGTATATCTTTTGTAAACTTTGGTTGTATACGTGTTGTTATGGGGCCTTGTGTTTTCGTTTGTATACTTATATTTCCGCTGCGTAGTTTATAACTTGTATGGTTTTAAAGAGTCAATTTTTTTTTAAAACGCAAGCGTTGACATTGGAACCACGATCCATGCTTGGTATGTCGACTTGAGAAGCCGGCGATGAACTATTCCGCCATGGTGTGAGATCTTAAAAAGCAATGATGCCTTAGATTAGCTTAATGTTTTTATTGTGCTAATTGCTCTACCACATGTCGAGTTTTAGCAGAGATGCTGCCAAAATTTTCACTCACCTTTTTAAAGTTAACCTTTAATGTTTATCTAAATTCTTTTCCTTTTCTTTTTATGTAACACCCGAATTTCCTCCGGTCCTTCACGAATTTGGTTTCGTTTAAGGTGTCGGAAATTCAGGGGTGTTACAAATACCCTCTAATATTTGGTGTAATCGTCATTTTCCAAGTAACTACTTCATTTTCCACCTCTATCACCTTATTAACCAAACCAATCATTGAAAATTACTTCCAAGGAAATGAAAATACTTATTGTCAAACAAACAACTTTAATTAATTCCTATGAAATTAACAAAGGAAGTAAATTCCAATTAATTACAACTTCCCATAGGAATTTAATTCCTATATCAACCAAACGACGTTTTAAACTTGGTCAATCTTTTTGTTTGATTTTAAAAGAACTCAACACTAACTAGTATATATTACTTTTTTGAAACGGTTAGTGTAACAGACCCTTTTTCTTAATCTTAAATATTATGACAAATTCAATCATAGTCCCGTTTTATTATTTCTAATTCCGTTTTCCTTTCGAATTTTACTCCAATTGCTCCCAAGTTCTTGATTTATTTAATATTTAATTTCTCTTAAAATAGAATTTTAGACTTAAATTATAAGTTTTATTTTAATTTAAGTATATTTGGTAATTAAAATTTATTTTTCATTTTTTTTATCTCTCTTGCAGTAATAATGATATTGTACTTTAAATATTAAACCTAGATAAATTAACTATATTTACAAAATCTAATCATATTTATATACAATTTTAAGATTTAAAATAATAATAATATATATATAAAAAAAAAGGAAAGAAAAATATCATGAAAAGCTTGAGTTGGCGGATTTTCATTTTTTTATTCATTGCCTTATCTCATATTTGCTTCTACATTAAGAAAAAAAAATGATGATGATTAAACTCTATATATAGATAATAACTAACCGTAGGATAAAAAAAAGGGGAGGAAGAAATAAAAAAAATTAAAACTAATTAATCCCTTAAAAAAAAATCTCTAAAAATCCTAGAAAAATTACTAAAAATCCTCAAAAATTTCCTAATAATAGTAATTATAATTAATTTTAGAAATTCAAGGGAAGAAAGCAAACTTTGTGGCTAGAAATCCTACAAATAAGGAAACCCATTAAAAGTGAAATTATAAGGTATAAATTCTTACATATATTTATTTACATGAAATTATGCCCATAAATTTAATATGTGTTTATAATATATAAATTGAATTTTCTGTAAATTTTGGTGATTTAATTCATTGTAAATTAATTTATATGATTTATTCATTTAATTTGCAAAAACCGCATAATCTGAAATAATTTAATTTAAAATAGTAAAACTGAATATTTTTAAACGAAAATTTTTCTGTAGATATAATTATATGAGATAAGTTTGTGTATTAATTTCGTGAATTATAGTTGAGTATAAATATTATTATTAATTTTCCTAAAAAAAAGGCATAAAATAAGGAAATTAATAATTTGGGTTGAAAATATATAAATCTGGAAAATAAAATATTTTACTATCGACACATTTAATTTTTTTTCATATAAATTATTTTTGTGAAATTTTGTGATATTTAAATTTTAAAGAAATAAATTAATAATCTAAATTGTTATAATAGGCGAAAAGAAAGAAAAAGTGAAAAAAAAATAATAATAAAATACTAAATAAAATTAATTTACTTTGGTGGATAAAAATATATAGTTGCTTATTTAATAATAAGTTAATTTAAAATATTTTGTTTTCATTAATATTCATGTACTAAATATAAGACTAAGCTAATAAGAACTTAATTAAATAAATAAGATTTTATTTTCTTAAAATTTGGATAAGTGGGCTAGGATCTAAAATAAATCCAATATGTCCTTTCAAGATATTTTTAGTAGTTATTTATGATGGAATTATTTATTGTTTCATTTATAAAATAGACATTTAAGAAATTGAGTATTAAGAAATTAATAAAAAGTAATTATAATACTAAAGACCCATTTAAGTTTTGGTTTAGCCTTAAACTAAGTGATTATTTATATTTAAATTGTTATAAATTTTATTTTTTTTATTATATATGTTATTGTAATGTTGCATTTATCGGAAAAAAGTAACATGATAATTAAAAGGCTTGATAGTAAGGAAATGCCGAACCATGCTTCCGGCATGTAAAAAACGTGGGACGTGTTTTTCGGCACGTAAAATACGGCGAACACAGTAAGGTTATTTAACCTGACCTGTGGCTCGAGCAACATTGTATTGGAGGAGTGACGACTCCCACTAAGTTACGGGTTTTGGTTTACCTCACCCTAACAGGCCCTTACATATATCAAACAAAGATCATATGTGTTGCATTCATTAAATAAGTAATCGGATTTCATGCCCTAACACTCAAGCAGAAGTGTTAGTAAATCACGCTCTGGTACTCAAGCAGAAGGATCAGAAGTTTAATATATAAAAATTTGCATAAAAATGAATCCTCTATATTGCATACAACATTTTGCATGTTAATTATTTATTGCAATCCATGTATTTGTATACTTGTATTATTGCTAGTAAGTTTTTATACTCGGCTTATTAGCTGACCGATTCTCGTCGGCTGTTCCCTTATTATGGGAGCAGATGCTGCAGGTGACTTTGCATGAGATTATTAAGAAGCTAATGTATCGTCTATGTGATATTAGGCTATAGGCTCTATGTAATATATATAATGGGTATGTAATAACTATAAGTATGTAATAAAGTAAGATGTAGCATGTAAAAATTGATTTTAATGTTTTAAGTTTTGTTTTAAAAATACTGTTTTTTTTATACAATAACGGCTCGATAGACTTCCGCTTTAGCATTACTTATTATTATATTATATTAAACTTATATTTAGGAAGGAACAGTCCGTAACAGTTAGAATCGAAATAATAGGCATATGTGCGATATAAAGTTACAAGGTTGCTTTTAAATGCTTTTTAAGTCACTAACTTACTTAAAATAGGACAATCCTTACTTGTTTGACACGAAACTTAGCACATAATAAAATAGGTATATGTACGAAATACGTTATACCTTGGCTTTTTTAAGCTAATAGTTAGCTTAAAGTAGGTCAATCCTTTTGATATGAAACTTTCACTTAGAAATAATTACACTTGAAAAAATACATAAACTTGAAATTGCATTTCATGATTGTTTTGTAAGGCATCTTTAGCCATCAACTTGCTTAAGCTAAGTCCAACTTTATTTAGTAGACATTAAACTAGAAACACAACACTAGTTAGCATATATTAATGTTTTGAAATGGTTTTAATTGAAAAAAAGACATATGCTTTAAATTACGTTCCATGGTTCTTTTTTAAGGCTTTTTTTAGCCATTGATGTAAAACTAGAAGCACAATACTATCATCATCATCATCATCATCATCATCTTCATCAAACCCAGTATATCCCGCCCATAAGAAACTATGGTCAGGGTCTGGGGAGGGAAGGATGGCGGCAACTCATACCTAGAGAGGAGAGCATGGTCAAAGAGTCCCCCGACTCGAGAAAGAATAAGACAAGGGTCTGGATCTGCAACTAAAGGGACCTAGTGCGGCTACAACGGACTCCACAAGTCTGCATCTTATCACACACACGCGTTATCTGTATACATAAGATAAATATAACTAGAATGCATATGGTTATAATATAATATAATAGAACAATTAAAAAATGAAAAAGAAACAATAATAAAAGCAGTAAAAGCAAAGAATAAAAGCCAGAAAACAAGAACACCAACAAGAAAGCGAAGGGACAATTATTAGTCTAAAACATGTATAAGGCGCCTCCACCTACCCCTATCCCTAGTCAGGTCCGCAAAGAGGTTTATTTGCTCATCCTAAGTTCTCCTGGGTCTTCCTCGACTCCACTTACCCTCTACTATAATACTCTCTATCCTCCTCACAGAGGCTTCGAAAGTTTTTCTCTCCACATGTCCAAACCACCTCAATCTACTATCTTTCATTTTTGCAAAAATAGGGCCAACCCCTAGTTTGTTTCTAAACTCTTGGTTCTTAATTCGACAAATCAGTGTGTGCCCGGACATCCACCTTAGCATATGCATTTCTGTAACTTCCGTCTTATGTTCGAAAATCTTCTTTACGCGCCAACATTCCGTCCCGTATAGCAAAGCATGTCTGATAGCCACCCTGTAAAATTACCTTTTAACTTATTGGGGACCGTTTATCATATAGTATCACGGTAGCTGCTTGCCACTTGAGCCAACCCGTATGTATGCGGTGATTGAAAAAATATTAGTAAATATTACTGTTTTAAAATGGTTAGAATTGAAAAACAGGCATATGTTTGAAATTACATTCCATGGTTACTTTTTAAGCCAATAACTCGCTTTAACTAGGTTAAATTTTAATTGTCTGATGTGAAACTTGACACATGATATTAATTAGTGTATATTATTTTTTTTGATATTGTTAGACTTGAATAAATAAGCATATTTGCGAAATTATATTCCAATGTTGCTTTTTAAGGATTTTTAAGTGATTGACTTGCTTAAACTTGGTTAATCTTGATTTGTTTAACATGAAACTTGGCACACAACAAAAATTAGTATTATTACTGTTTTGGAACTGTTAGAATTGAAAAATTAGGCATATGTGCAAAATTACATTCTAAGGTGGCTTTTTAAGGCAGACTTGAATACTTTCAACAAATTTGACTTCAATCTTTGTAACCTTTACTTTAATGTATTAGTGAGCACAACACTTTGACAAGTGCAACACTACCGCGACGAGCATCACGACTCACGAGTCTTCCTATCTAGGATCTTAACAAGGGTCTCCTCGTACCGTGGAGTATCATAAATAGTGAGTTGTTCTGGTTCCAAAACATGTGAATCGTCTGTCAAATATCGTCTCAACTAAGACACATGGAATACATCATGAACACGTTCAATCGAAGGTGGTAAAGCAAGTCGATAAGCAACCTCACTAATATGCTCTAATATCTCGTATTGCCCATGAAATCTTGGGCTAAGCTTGCCTTTCTTTCCGAATCTCATAACACCACGTGTCGGCGATATGCTAAGGAATACTTTGTCTCTAAATTGGAATTCAAGTGATCGACGACGTTGATCGGCATAACTCTTTTGACGGTCTTGTGCAGCTTTCATCGTTTGGCATATAATACGAACTTGGTCGATCATCTCCTGAATCAATGGCAGTCCTAATACTATAGCCTCAGTTGCATCGTCCCAACACAATGGACTATGACATCTACAACAATATAAGGCCTGAAATGGTGTGATCTGGATACTAGCATGACAACTATTATTATACGAAAACTCAATCAAATCTAGTTTATCCTCCCAAGAACCTCAATAGTCAAGTACGCAAGCACGCAACATATCTTCTAGTGTCTAAATAGTACGCTTAGTATGACCATCAGTCGCTGGATGAAAAGCGGTACTCATCCTCAAGTTTGTGCCCAAGGAATCTTGGAACTTCTTCTAGAAGTTAGATAGGAATCTATCATCACGATCAGAGACAATGTCTCTAGGAACTCTATGCTGTCGGTGTAACAGAAGCGGCAATCTCGATACATAATTAATGTTTAATAATAATGTTTATACAAAAAATATTGCGAAAGTCTTAAAATGCTAAACTGTTAAAAACTTTAAATCATAAAAACTAAAACTATTTAAAATAAAAGTAAAATATTACATCCGATAAGAAACATTGTTTGCTAAAAATTAAAAATGTAAAAGTACATCAACATCAAGTCATCAATAAAGACACAAAAAGAAGCAAAGTCTTCGATAAATAATAATTGTTGCGGTCTGAATCGGAACCTGAAACTAAATCATGCAAAATGCTGCCATCCATGATACGGATGACAGTCGATTGAATCGGTCAGCGGTAGCGCCGAGCATAACATTCTATCAAACTCAAAATATGAAAATTATACATTTATTCACTGTTCATCATTCATTGGTCATTTATCATTGATCCTTGTACATTGTTTATCATTCATTGTTCATTGGTCATTTTTAATCGTTCATCATTCATCGTTAATTGATCATGAATCATTATTGATTGTTCAATACTATTGTTAATTGTTTATTGATTATTGATCCTTGTTCATTGCTCATCGTTCGTTGTTCATTGATAATTAACCCTTGTTTATTGTTTATCATTCAATGTTCGTTGTTCATTATTCATCGTTTATCTTTCATCGTTCATTGATCATTGTGCCTTGTTCCTTGTCATGATCATTATTTGTCGTTCATTGTTCATCCATCATTACTCCTTATTCATTGTTATTCATTTATTGTCCATTGATCATTAATCTTTGTTCATTGTTTATTGTTCGTTGTTAATTGAACATTCATCCTTTTTTATTGTTCATCTTTTACTTTTCATTGTTCATTGTTCATTGATAATTGATCCTTGTTCATTATTTGTCGTTCATTGTTCATCCATCATTAATCCTTATTCATTGTTATTCGTTCATTGTCCATTAATCATTAATCTTTGTTCATTGTTTATTGTTTGTTGTTAATTAAACATTGATCCTTGTTTATTGTTCATCTTTTGCTTTTCATTGTTCATTGTTATGTGTTCACCATTCATTGTTCATTCCGTTCATTGTTCATTGTTCTTTGTTCATTCATCATTGATCCTTCTTTATTGTTGATTGATTATTGATCCTTATTCACTGTTCATCATTCATTGGTCCTTTATCATTGATCCTTGTTCATTGTTCATCATTCATTGTTCATTGGTCATTTTTGATCCTTCATCATTCATCGTTAATTGATCATGGATCATTATTTATTGTTCAATACTATTTTTAATTGTTCATTGCTCATCGTTCGTTGTTTATTGATAATTAACCCTTGTTTATTGTTTATCATTCAATGTTCGTTGTTCATTATTCATCGTTTATCTTTCATTGTTCATTGATCATTGTGCCTTGTTCCTTGTCATGATTATCATTTGTCGTTCATTGTTAATCCATCATTACTCCTTATTCATTGTTATTCGTTTATTGTCCATTGATCATTAATCTTTGTTCATTGTTTATTGTTCGTTGTTAATTGAACATTCATCCTTGTTTATTGTTCATCTTTTACTTTTCATTGTTCATTGTTATTTGTTCACCATTCATTGTTCATTGTTCATTGTTCATTGTTCTTTGTTCATTCATCATTGATCCTTCTTTATTTTTGATTTATTATTGATCATTATTCACTGTTCATCATTCATTGGTCATTTATCATTGATCCTTGTTCATTGTTCATCCATCATTGTTCATTGGTCATTTTTAATCGTTCATCATTCATCGTTAATTGATCATGGATCATTATTGATGGTTAAATACCATTGTTAATTGTTTATTGTTTATTATTCATCGTTCATCAATCCTCATTCCTTGATCATTAATCCTTGTTCATTGTTCACTGTTCATCGTTCATTGTTCATTCATCAGTGATCCTTGTTCAATGCTCATCCTTCGATGTTCAACATTCTTTCATCATTGATCATTGATCCTTGTTCTTTGTCATGTTCATTTTTCATCGTTCATTGTCCATTGATAATTGATCCATGTTCATTATTTGTTGTTCATTGTTCATCCATCATTAATCCTTCTTCATTGTTATTCGTTCATTGTCCATTGATCATTAATCTTTGTTCATTGTTTACTGTTTGTTGTTAATTGAACATTGATCCTTGTTTATTGTTCATCTTTTACTTTTCATTGTTCATTGTTATTTGTTCACCATTCATTGTTCATTGTTCATTGTTCATTGTTCATTGTTCTTTGTTCATTCATCATTGATCCTTCTTTATTGTTGATAGCTTTTTGATCCTTATTCACTGTTCATCATTCATTGGTCATTTGTCATTGATCCTTGTTCATTATTCATCATTCATTGTTCATTGGTCTTTTTAATGGTTCATCATTCATCGTTAATTGATCATGGATCATTATTGATTGTTCAATACTATTGTTAATTGTTCATTGATTATTGATCCTTGTTCATTGCTCATCGTTCGTTGTTCATTGATAATTAACCCTTGTTTATTGTTTATCATTTAATGTTCGTTGTTCATTATTCATCGTTTATCTTTAATCGTTCATTGATCATTGTGCCTTGTTCCTTGTCATTATCATTATTTGTCGTTCATTGTTCATCCATCATTACCCCTTATTCATTCTTATTCGTTTAATGTCCATTGATTATTAATCTTTGTTCATTGTTTATTGTTCGTTGTTAATTGAACATTCATCCTTTTTTATTGTTCATCTTTTACTTTTCATTGTTCATTGTTTATATATAATTGATCCTTGTTCATTATTTGTCGTTCATTGTTCAACCATCATTAATCCTTATTCATTGTTATTCGTTCATTGTCCATTGATCATTAATCTTTGTTCATTGTTTATTGTTCGTTGTTAATTGAACATTGATCCTTGTTAATTTTTCATCTTTTACTTTTCATTGTTCATTGTTATTTGTTCACCATTCATTGTTAATTGTTCATTGTTCTTTGTTCATTCATCATTGATCCTTCTTTATTGTTGATTGATTATTGATCCTTATTCACTGTTCATCATTCATTGGTCATTTATCATTGATTCTTGTTCATTGTTCATCATTCATTGTTCATTTGTCATTTTTAATCTTTCATCATTCATCGTTAATTGATCATGGATCATTATTGATTGTTCAATACCATTGTTAATTGTTTATTGTTTATTATTCATCGTTCATCATTCCCCATTCCTTGATCATTAATCCTAGTTCATTGTTCTGGGTTCATCGTTCAATGTTAATTCATCAGTGATCCTTGTTCAATGCTCATGCTTCGATGTTCAACATTCTTTCATCATTGATTATTGATCCTTGTTCATTGTCATGTTCATTTTTCATCGTTCATTGTTCATTGATAATTGATCCATCTTCATTATTTGTTGTTCATTGTTCATCCATCATTAATCTTCTTCATTGTTATTCGTTCATTGTCCATTGATCCTTAATCTTTGTTCATTGTTTACTGTTCGTTGTTAATTGAACATTGATCCTTGTTTATTGTTCATCTTTTACTTTTCATTGTTCATTGTTATTTGTTCACCATTCATTGTTCATTGTTCATTGTTCATTGTTTTTTGTTCATTCATCATTGATCCTTCTTTATTGTTGATTGATTATTGATCCTTATTCACTGTTCATCATTCATTGGTCAATTATCATTGATCCTTGTTCATTGTTCATCATTCATTGTTCATTGGTCATTTTTAATCGTTCATCATTCATCGTTAATTGATCATGGATCATTATTGATTGTTCAATACTATTGTTAATTGTTCATTGATTATTGATCCTTGTTCATTGCTCATCGTTCGTTGTTCATTGATAATTAACCCTTGTTTATTGTTTATCATTCAATGTTCGTTGTTCATTATTCATCGTTTATCTTTCATCGTTCATTGATCATTGTGCCTTGTTCCTTGTCATGATCATTATTTGTCGTTCATTATTCATCCATCATTACTCCTTATTCCTTGTTATTCGTTTATTGTCCATTGATCATTAATCTTTGTTCATTGTTTATTGTTCGTTGTCAATTGAACATTCATCCTTTGTTATTGTTCATCTTTTACTTTTCATTGTTCATTGTTCATTGATAATTGATCCTTGTTCATATTATTTGTCGTTCATTGTTC
>JAAKBH010001018.1:0-63694 GCA_019776075.1 Amaranthus palmeri
CTTAGGGCTGTGCAAAATAAGACCGGACCGGCGGTCCGGACCGGAACCGGCTAAGACCGGACCGGAACCGGACCGGACCGGGTGCATCCGGTCCGGTCTCCGGGTTGTATTTTTTTCCATTCCGGGTTTCCGGTCCGGTCTGGTCTAGACCGGGAAAAATCCGGGTTGGACCGGATGAGACCGGATATCATAAAAGTGATTCGGAAGAGGAGTAATATTTACAATTATTATGTTACATGTAACTAAGGAAGGCTTTGTTCAACTAACAATGAATTTTCAACTTCAGGAAGCAGGTTATATAATTAGGTGTTGAATTCGTAAGATCTCATAAGCAGAAAATCACATCCAAAGCAAGTAAATTTATCTAACCTGTCTGCTGTCTCAAAGCTTGATGTATAACATCATCATTTATTCATTTATAAACAACCTTAATGACCACATCAGGAGGTAGCTCTCCAATTCACCACTTGACGATTTAAAATTCAATGAAGAAACAATCTTCTCAAATTAACATAAATTAATTATTATGTATATATTTATTTTAAAGGACTTAAAATATTTTTTTTCAACATAAAATAATTTCTTAATTCAAATATGTTAATTTTATAATAATTAATTTGCTAAATTATTTTAAAATATTCTATTTTTCAATTTATTTTTTGTCTCAAAAAATATTTCCGGTCTAACCGATCCAAACTCGGACCGGACCGGAAGAATTCCGGGTTAGACCGAGACCGGACCGGGAACCGGTCCGGTTTCCGGTCTTAGACTTTTTGAAATTCCGGTCCGGTCCGGTCCAGTCCGGGTTTGGACCGGTGAACACTCCTAGTCACACTAACAATGCAATTTGTTATGTTATTCCTTCCCCGTCCATAATAATGTAATGCAAATTATCAATTAAGTTATTTGAAATGGTTGTATTGCAATTGTTATAAAAAAAATTAGTGGTGAAATAAATAAATTCCACAAATTCACATTAATGTTAATATGAATTAGTAATATTGATACTGTGTATTGTAACCCATAAATTAATGTAAGAGTTATAAATGTTAGATAATTATTTTTTAACCCTATCTGTTTATATTCACTAATGCAATGTACTGTAAAGTGAGAGTTTGTGCCAAGTGTCGTCACTATACAATGCATTTTGAAAGCAATTTGTCAAGTGTCATTCTAATAGTGTTAGATAGTTGTTTTGAAACTTAGTATAAATTTGCTAACAGTGCCGGCTATTGGGCTATGCAAACAGTGCTATGGCACATGGCCCTAGCATGGAAGCCAAAAATAGGGGCCCAAAATTTGTAAATATGTACTCTGCAAGTATTTAGTTGGCATCCATAATTGTGGCTCACTGGTAAATAAGAAGTATTGCCCATGTGGTTTCACGTGGAGCGCGATAATGAAACCATGTCGGTGGGTTTTTACTTTTAGTCAAAGCCTTTTTCATAATTTTTTATATTTTCAATTAACTCATTTTTATTACCTTTTTTTATTCGGTTTATTTGTCTCATTTACTTTCGGCTTAGTTTTTTTTAATTAATTTGTATTTTATTCTAAATATATTTTAAAATATAATTAAATGGAATTTTGATTAACTCGTCTTAATACAAGGAATATTAAATCTATAAATTATAACAAAAAAACACGTGACTTGTATGTACATGTTCGTACTAACAGAAAGTCAAAGATTTTTGTGATAAGTAGGAAGTGTTGACAAAAAAAATACAAGTATTTTTGACAAAAAAATAAATTGTTCAAAATAGTTTTATAACAAAAAATTAATTATTATATGTAATTTTGACATTTTTTTATTCTTTTACTTATTATAGCTTAGTTTAATATCATTCTAATTGCTAATTTATTGAAAATAATCATTAATAGATTATATCATAATAATTGTTAAAGGGCCCAGTTTTCATTTTTAGTACAGGGCCCCTATTTTCTTTGAGACGACCCTGTTTGCTAATGCATAATTGATAATTGTCATGCATTATTAGGCAATGATGATAGATTCTATATGAGGATTTTGTCGAATTTTGTAAAAAGTCCTAAACTTTATTAATCAAAAAAATTATTAAAAATAAAAGTAAACCTACATCGTGCATCGCACGGGTATAATCCTAGTACATAATAAAAATTATAAACGGTTAATAGTAATAAAATTTACATTGAGACAAATTAAACAAAATCTCACTTGACTATGTTTCAACCTATATATATTACGATTAAAATATATATTATAACTAAATAATAATAAATATTATTTAAAAAGCAAATGAAACTTATGAAGTGAATAGGGGGAGTATTAATATATACTCCAAACGGATTAAATTGTTTATTAGACAAAATAAGTTAATCAAGGAAAATGAGGGGTTCAATGAAATTAGAGCTAGGAATATATCTAACCTAAGAAAGTGAGCATTTTAAGTAGTGCACCAAATAATTGAGTGTTCCTTTTACTCTCAATCCCACCGAACAATTAACAATAATAGATGCACTTAGTCCGTAGTTTGTGCACACTACAACAGATAAATGAGTTCTAAAATGACTTCTGCTGACCTTGAGGTATGTTTTAATTTTTTTGAAGTTATAAATACCTTTAGTTCCACTTTTTATTAGTTTTTACTTCTGCTGACCTTAATGAAAGAGAAGTTATAGGACCCTCAAATGGTAGAGAAACATTATGAAAGATGAGTAAAAATAGAGGATAAACAAAAGAACAACAAACAACAAGAACCAAAGTGTTTATAAGGTATCAAAGGATACCTCCCCCTCAAATAAAGTATCTTACTATTAATATAATCAACAATTACACTAATAACTTAACTCACAATAGTTAAGAACACACTCTTAACCCATAAAGGTTTCACCTTTAACGGGAAACTCCACAAATGGCACTAACACAATGAAGAAGACTCTTATGGCATATGCCCTAGTTTCTCACTTGTTTTTGCCTCTCCTCTTACTTCTAGGAATGTTCTATGCCTCCTATATATAGCCTAGGACATATTAGAAGCCCTAAACACAAGTGGGTTTAAACCCTAAAGCAAACCGACACAAAATAGAACCTCAAAGAAAACCCTCTGCTGTAGCTCGCTCGAATCGAGCCCATGCTGCTCGACCGGGTCGAGCAGACCCCCTGAATATTCTACCTCACAGCTGCATCAAGGCTCGAATCCCTGCTCGAGCAATCCCCTCTTTGCTCGACAGGTCGAGCGGTCTAACAAGGGCTGCTGCTGCGTTGCTTCCTTGCTCGAGCTATCAACATCAGCTCGAGCTTTCCCGTTGTTCTTCGTCGCACCCACACCATGACACTCCGAAGACCCTTCACAGCAGTGATATTTGGGTCTTGCTCTAGCAGATGATTCTTTCCACATCGATGAATTAAAAATAGTATGAGAACGTCCTCCTTTCATTGTCATATGGTTTTGGGATGACAATACCTGTAGTTATAAAGTGTGCATCTCGTGTTCCGTGATTATATACTAAAACTTCTATAAGTTTCAATGTTTGAGCTGCATCCAAACTTTGTGAACCAGACTGGAGTATTTTCAAGCTCGCTCTATCAATATACTCTTATCATGAACTAGACTGTACTTTCGAGAAAATCTTAAACTTTCATCGGTCCATTTGGTTAGTAGTACTAAATGGTGGTAATAGGAATAATATATGATGATGAAATTTTGATCATAAAAAATTTTTTTGTTCATAAATTTTCATTACCACCTAATACACATCTTCCAATGGTAATGCATTTGAATGAAATTCATGAAGAAAATGAGATGGTTGAAGTTGAACAAAAATGACCATCAAGGTAGCCAAGAGATTTTTTAATAAAAGTTACACTAGATTTTATTCTCATTATCACTGTTTATTACTATTTACCACATGGGCAGTATATGTTAATCTTTCACTGTAAAACAATAAACTATAGTTATTTTGCTTATTGTTAAGCCCAAACGTATTATATGGGCTTAGCCCAAGTATAATTGTGTTTGTCTTTATCTAGTGTACATATATATTAATGTAAGATTCTTGATTTCAGAGAGAATAATGGAAAATTAAACCCTATTTTGTGAGCTTTCAACACTTATAAATCCTTCCTTACATGTCAAAGAGAATAAATTCATGCTTTCTAGTTCCTATTATTTTTATTTATTGTCAAGCATATATGTTTCATCAATTTTATCAAGCAAGTTTTGATTAAGCTTATACATGTATATTATATTCTTGAATATGTTTAAGTCCTTTCCTTGCTTCCACCCTATGAAGGAAAGACTATAGTAGCTATTGGCGAGGGCATTCTTGATTTCACTAACCAAGTATCTGATAAGGCTGGCAAGGTTCTAGCCGTTCAACTCAATGGAAGTGTAACAAATGAGGTGAACTTAGTTTTGTACAATAAATTTGTTGCTTCGGGTTGTGTTAGCCATTCTGATGCCTATGTGCTGCTTGTAGAGTGAAAAGAATGTGAAGTTCATTTCTAGTGGTGTATCAGTTCCAAGTCTAGATATCTCACTAGGATCCATTGATCTGATATTTGTCAAGTCCTTGTTTGTGCATCTTTCTCACAATGAGGTAATTATGTTACTTATTTTACGTGTTTTCGGTTTATGAGCATTCGACTAGTGCCCCTTGAACAGTATTGAGAAAGAAAGACTTATTTTTAGGAAATTAATTTTTTGAAACAAAGCTGTACACGTTTAGATATGGGAATATCAGGTGAACATAATAGATGTTGGAATGGTTTATCCCATACCGATGAATTAAAGATGGTGTGCACACTTTATAAGTCACTGAAGCTCTCTTCTTTCCATTAAATATGGTTTTAGAATGGTATCAAGTTGGCTTATGAAGTGTAAGTGTTATAGCAATCACCAAATCTCTCAATGATCGAGGCAAGGCTCGAGGTGATGGTTACTTAAGCATGGCAGCAGTAGCCTGGATCAGTTGAAGGTCGTTCGACCGGTGGAGCAGCTGTGGCTCAATCGAGCAATTAGTCTTGTGGAAAACAGCAGCTTCTGTGAGTATGCTCGACTGGTCGAGCAATGCTGCTGTGGTAGAGCGTGCTCCAGCACGTGTTTTTGCGACTTTCTTTTTTAGTTGAGGGAATTGTTTGGGCTTTAAGACATGGATCCTAGGGATTCTAATATGTGCTTGGGTATATAAGGGATCCTTAGATATTAGTATAAGGAAGAGGAGAGGCAATTACAATTGAGAAACTAGGGCATCGTCCATAAGAGTCTTCTCATTGTATTAGCGCCATTTGTGGAGTTTCACCATTATAGGTGAAACCTTAATGGGTTAAGAATGTTCTCTTATCCATTTAAGTTGAGTAATTACTATAATTATTGATTATATTAATGATAAGATACTTTATTGGAGGGGAGGTA
The DNA here is from genome assembly GCA_019776075.1 of Amaranthus palmeri. Lineage (NCBI taxonomy): Eukaryota > Viridiplantae > Streptophyta > Magnoliopsida > Caryophyllales > Amaranthaceae > Amaranthus > Amaranthus palmeri. The sequence goes on from JAAKBH010001018.1 coordinate 5,394, forward strand.
TCATTTGATACCTCATAAACACATTGTGAGTGTTATTTGTTGTTCTCTGAGTTAATACTGTGTTTTTACTCAATTTCTACATCATTTGTCTACCATTGTTGGGTCCAAAACCTTCTCATTCAGTATGCACCTCATGTGTTCCCTAGAAATGCTGACATTGACAATAAGTTCAACTAAACTTAACAATAAATGAGCATAAGAGAGTCTTGTAATCTTTGTTCCCGATGATATAATATTATGATGATAATTTTACTCTTGAAACTTTAGATTGAAAAAATGGTTTACAACATGACGAAATGCTTGAAACTCGGGGGCTTTATATGTGATAACTCTCTATTTTATCCTTGTTTTATGCTTATTCAGTGTATATTTTCATGCGGTTATTGCTCCTTCTTATTACTTTTATGGGATTTAATCGCCCCTGTGTAGGGTATCTTGTGTTTTGCTCGTTTTTGCAGGATTGGCCACCTTTTTCCGAGAAAAGCAAGTTGGGGACGATGCGCCCCTAATCCCCCGGAGGTTTACGAGAAAGAATGGAGCTAAACCGAGGATAGGAGATAGTCCCAAGCATTCATGTGGAGGCAAGAAGGCAAAAAGGACTTGGAATTGAGCCAATTGGGAGCCTTTGATGAGATCGATCGGTCGATCCCAAGTGATCGATCAGTCGATCCCTAAGCATCAGCATTCCAGAAGACAAGCCAACAGCACTTGGAGATCGATTGGTCGATCCCCTGAGATCGATCAGTCGATCTTGCACCTTGGATTTCCAGAAACTTTCCCTTGAAGAGCAAGGAGATCGATTGGTCGATCACATTAGATCGATCGATCGATCTTGTGGCCTGCATTATCCAGAAGCTGCTGTTTTGAGAAGCAATGTGATCGATCGGTCGATCACTTTAGATCGATCGGTCGATCTCTTTTCGCAGTTGGGCTTTTTGATGTTTTCTCTGACTTGGCGGCTCTCTACACGTCATCCAAGGGAATTATTCTCTGATTTTAGGCAAATAGGTTTTCACTATTTTTAGAGGTACTATATAAGAGGAGTTGGTGTAAACTTTGGAGATACTTAGTTTTTGCCCTATTTTCATTACTCTTAGCTTTTATTGCTTATTAAGATTTTAGTTTTTTTTCATTCTAGCAAGAACCCTAGCTTCTATTTTTCTATTTGCAATCTAATATTTGAAAATCACAAAAACACTTTAGTTAAGGTTTATTGTAGTTATCGTTCCTTCAATCTACTAGTTTATTGCAAGTTTGGAGTTTTCATTCTTCATCAACCTCCATTGTTGAGGGTTTGAACTTCATTATCTTCTGGATTGTACAAGTTTGTTCTCCAATCGTTCTCATCTTTTGTTGGTATCTTCTAATACTTCTTCTTAGTTATTATTGATAGTCTATCTTTGTTTTTATATTTGTTTGTTGTTTTCACCATTGTTGCTCTTTAGCTTTAATATTTGGGTTCTTATGTTTGTTGGTTGTTCATATTTTGTCATGCTATCTATTATGATGTTTCTAAGCAATAGAATGAATAGTGAGTAGTTTTCTAGGGTTGGGGTTAACTCAACCCTTGTGATGGCTTGATGGTGATGAAACCCTAGTTGATTTTGGGTTGGTTAATGCTTAGGTGAGGGGTCATTCTACCCATTGGATAAGGAATGTCATGATTGCCTCCAATATACCAACGAGAGTTGGATTTTGGGTAGTCTAATCCTTGCTCAATGGATAGAACCGAATGTAAGGGATCAATGAGGATTGAACCTTGCTTCAACCCCCTCTTCTAAGGGCTTTATCCTTCACCTACGAGAGTGGGGAAGGATGGGCAAGTAGCGAACAATTTGTAGCCCGAGGTCTTCATCTTCACTCACGAGAGTGAGGATGGTGAAGAGGTCGGAGGCAATCCCAAGCCCGATCCAGGATCGGATTGCTCTTCTTAGTATGTTTTGCTACTCCTTAAGAACCCTTAAGAAGCTAATGTATCATCACCTAAGATCCATCATGAGTGAGTTAACCCTACCCCCTTCTTATCATCGATTGTTAGCAGTTATTTCTTTTACATATCTTTTTGTTATTGCATTCAACAAAACCACCTTTTTATCCGACTAATACGCAAGCATAAATACGCATAACCTTGTTTCCCCGTGAACACGACCCGGTAGTGCGACGATCCGTGCACTTGCGGTAATTCCATCAAGAAGTAAAATTTTTGGTGAACAAGTTTTTGGCGCCGTTGCCGGGGATTCAAGGCAATAGTGCTGTTTATTTTTGCAAATTAGTCTTTCTTGTTAGTCATTCGTTTCCTTGCTTGAGCTAATCCCCCTCCCCCAGATCTTACGCTTGCATCTCTTGTTTGTGTATGCTCACTAGGTCAAAAGGTGGTCGAAACATCTTACCTCTAGACCCAGAAATTGAAGCGACCGCAAGAAGGTTAAGTTCAAGGCAAAGGAGAAGGTTAAGGAGAAGGTTGAGTGATAGTGGAGCAATGGCCAACAATAGGTCGATTCGAGAAATGTCTATGCCGGATAACACCTCCATTGGGTCTAGCATAACAAGGCCCACAGCAACAGCGGCTAACTATGAGATAAAGCCGTCGTTCTTCCAATTCATAGCCCAATCTCAATTTGGAGGCTTAGAGTGTGAGAATCCGAATGATCATCTTGATGAATTCATGGGCAAATGTGCAACTGTTAAGTACCCAGGCATCTCAGAAGAGCATCTAAGGCTTGTGTGCTTCCCTTATTCACTAAGAAGTGAAGCCAAGGAATGGCTAAAGGCTGAGGGTAGAGACAAGTACACCACATGGGATGATCTGTCGAAAGCTTTTCAAGCTAGGTTCTTCTCCCCCGCCAAGACTGCAAGATTAAGGAATGACATCACCCAATTCACACAAGAGCCCGGTGAGTCACTCTATGAGGCATGGGAGAGATACAAAAGCCTACTCCGAAAGTGTCCACATCATGGAATCCCCGAGTGGTTGGTAGTTCAAAACTTCTATAATGGGTTGAAAGATGAGATCAAGATGTCTATTGATGCTGCAGCGGGTGGAGCTTTTATGAGCAAGACTCCGGAAGTGGCCAAACAACTCATTGAGGAGATGGCTTCTAATTACTTGTGGAAAGACAAGAGGGCTCCAATGAAACTTTATACCGGAGGTGAAAGGAGTGGAGTTGAAAAAAGTGAGAGTGATGCTTTGAGGGTCATGCAAACTACAATTCAACATCTAGCAAAGAGAATGGATCAACTCTCTAATGCAAGCTCATCGGTGAAGGTTTGTGATGTATGTGGGATTCAAGGTCATGCACCGGCGGAGTGTTCTCAACTAATGGGTGGCACGCCTATGGAAAATGTGAATGCTCTCTACAACAATCAACCAAAACCCCACCTAAACCCTTACTCCAACACCTACAATGAAGGTTACAGGAATCACCCTTACCTTTCATATAGGAGCACCAATGTTCTTAATCCCCCACCCCAAAACTCCAACCCATCGAGTTCCCAAAGACCTCCCTTCAATCCTCAACAATACAGTCACCAACCACCACCTCAAAAATCCCAACATGAAGCCAACCTAGAAGCCTTGCTAGTCAACCAAAACAAGATTTTGGCCGAAAACACCGCATCCATGCAACAACTACAAGCCCATAACAAGATCTTGGAAAATCAAGTGGCTCAACTTGCACAACAAATGAGTGCTATGCAAAAACAAGGGGGTAGCCTTCCAAGCACCACCGAGAAGAATCCTAGTGGTCATATCAATGCTATCACCTTGAGGAGTGGAACTTCCTATGCCCCACCTAAGGGTCATCTTGAGACCAAGGATGCTATAGTAGAGGATGATGTTGATGAGGCTAGAGGTGAAGTAAGAGAGGATTTGATTGAGGAGCATCATGAGAGTGAGAATCATTTTGGGAGTGAAAAAGAAGGTGAGAGAGAAGAGTTTGAGATGGAGAAGGCAAAAGATGATCCAAAAGAGATTTTGTGCGAAGAGAAATGGAGTGAAGAAAATGAGAAGAAAAAGGAGAAGGCTATCTCAAGAACATACACTCCTCAAGTTCCCTTTCCACAAAGGCTTGTGCAAGCTAAGTTGGAGGAGAAGTATGCTAAGTTCTTAGAGGTCTTGAAGAAATTAGAAATACACATACCCTTCATGGATGCCATAAAGGAGATGCCCTCTTACGCAAAGTTCTTGAAGGATGTGTTGTCAAACAAGAGGAAGCTCCCCGAAGTAGGAATGGAAGTTCTTAGAGGTCAATGTAGCGCCATTCTTGAGCACAAGCTACCAAAGAAAGAATCCGATCCGGGAAGCTTCACGATTCCAGTTAAGCTTGGAGATGTTGAGGTTGAAAGGGCCCTAGCGGATCTTGGGGCAAGTGTTAGTGTCATGCCTTTGTCACTTTGCAAGAGGATCAAAGCCGACTTGAGACCCACCAAGATGTCACTCCAATTAGCGGATCGATCGGTCCGATTTCCTTGTGGTATTGTGGAAGATCTACCGGTGCAAGTGGGTAAATTTTATGTTCCTTGTGATTTCGTGATCTTAGACATTGAGGAAGACACCAACATCCCTATCATCTTGGGGAGAGATTTCCTAAGGACCGCAAGGGCGGTGTTCGATGTGTATGATGGGAAATTGACCCTCAATGTTTTAGGGGAGTCTATTGAGTTCTATTTACCCACAATGATGAAGCAACCCGCCAAGGAAACATCCTACATGGCACATGTGGCTAGGGTTGAAGCTATTTGGCCTAGCTACAATGATGAATTGAGGTTGGCTATTGAAGGGGCCGATGATGATTTTCAAGAGGAAATGAAGAAAGACATTGAGGGTTACTTGGAAGAAGTTCCTTGCTACACACCAAGTGAGGCACCCGTGGTAGAAATACTTGCTTGTGAGGAGGACAAAAGGGAGAGTTCCACGCCTCCCAAGGTAGATCTAAAACCCCTTCCCCCTTCCTTAAAGTATGTTTTTCTTGATAAGGAGGAGCAATATCCCGTGATTGTCAATAGAAAGCTCGATGGCACTCAATTGGAGCAACTTCTTTGCTTGTTGAAAAGATACAAGAGTGTCATTGGCTATTCCATTGATGATCTCACGGGGATTAGCCCCTCATTTTGCATGCATAAGATTCACATGGAGGACAATCATGCCTCTTCCATCGAACCACAAAGAAGGTTAAACCCCAATATGAAGGAAGTGGTTCGCAAGGAAGTTTTGAAACTACTCGAAGCGGGCATAATCTATCCAATTTCCGATAGCAAATGGGTTAGCCCGGTTCAAGTAGTCCCAAAAAAGGGAGGCATGACTGTCGTCCCTAATGATAAGGGTGAAGAGGTAGCGATGCGAACGGTCACCGGGTGGAGGATGTGTATTGATTACCGAAAGTTAAACAAAGCCACCCGGAAGGACCACTTCCCGCTACCATTCATTGATCAAATGCTAGAAAGGTTGGCAAAGCATTCGCACTTTTGCTATCTTGATGGTTACTCGGGATTCTTCCAAATCCCTATCCATCCCGAGGACCAGGAAAAGACCACTTTTACATGCCCTTATGGCACCTTTGCCTATAGGAGGATGCCTTTTGGTCTGTGCAATGCTCCTGCCACCTTTCAGAGATGTATGATGGCTATCTTTTCCCAGTTTATAGAGAACATTATGGAAGTATTCATGGATGACTTCTCTGTCTATGGTTCATCTTTTGAGAGTTGTCTTGGCAACCTCGAAAAAGTGCTCCATAGATGCAAGGAAGTTAATTTGATCTTAAACTGGGAAAAATGCCACTTCATGGTGAATGAAGGCGTAGTTCTAGGACATGTTATTTCTGAACGGGGCATCGAGGTAGACAAGGCCAAGGTGGAAGTGATAGAGCGATTGCCACCCCCCAATGATGTCAAAGGGGTGAGGAGTTTTCTTGGGCATGCGGGTTTCTACCGTAGGTTCATACACAAATTCTCCGAAATCGCTAGACCACTTACCAACTTGCTTGCCAAGGATGCCCCCTTTATTTTTGATGATGCTTGTCTCAGTGCTTTTAACAGGATAAAGGAAGCTCTCATATCAGCCCCCATCATACAACCGCCAGACTGGAGTATACCGTTCGAGATAATGTGTGATGCAAGCAATTGGGCGGTGGGGGCTGTCCTTGGCCAAAAGAAAGACGGCAAGATGCATGTTGTGTATTATGCAAGCAAGACTTTGGACTCGGCCCAATTAAACTATGCAACTACCGAAAAAGAACTCCTTGCAGTAGTCTACTCTATTGAGAAGTTTCGGCCATACCTCTTGGGGTCCAAAGTCATAGTTCACACAGACCATGCGGCATTGAAGCATTTGTTGAACAAGAAGGACGCTAAACCGCGTTTAATCAGGTGGATCTTGCTACTCCAAGAGTTTGATTTGGAGATTAAGGACAAATGTGGAGCTGAGAATGTAGTAGCAGATCACCTATCAAGACTTATGATCGGCGAGGACATAGAGAACGGGCTTCCCATTGATGATTCTCTTCCCGGAGAACATCTATACTCAATTCAGAATTGTTCTCTCCCATGGTATGCCGACATTGCAAATTATTTGGCAAGTGGAATCACCCCTCATGGTTACTCTTCCCACCAAAAGAAGAAGTTCCTTTATGAGGTGAAGAGACATTTTTGGGATGACCCGTACTTATACCGACTTTGCTTAGATGGAATCATTCGAAGATGTGTACCGGAAGAGGAGGTTGTACCTATCATCACTCATTGCCACTCTCTACCATGTGGCGGTCATGCCGGCAGCTCAAAAACCGCTGCAAAGATCCTTCAGTGCGGCTTCTACTGGCCCTCTTTGTTTAAGGACACTCATTCGTTTGTGAAGTCGTGTGATAGATGCCAAAGAGTTGGCAACATCTCAAGGAGGCATGAAATGCCATTGAACCCTATTTTGGAAGTGGAGATATTTGACGTTTGGGGCGTGGACTTTATGGGACCATTCCCTTCATCTCATGGGAACCGGTACATCCTACTCGCCGTCGACTATGTGTCAAAATGGGTCGAGGCCGAAGCTTTGAGAACAAACGATGCGAGAAGTGTAGCAAAATTCTTCAAGAAAATCATTTTTGCAAGGTTCGGCATCCCAAGGATCCTTATAAGTGATGGAGGATCTCATTTTATAGAAAAGAAGTTCGAGAGCATGTTGAGGAATTATGGGGTGAAGCACAGAGTTAGTCTAGCATACCATCCTCAAACTAACGGTCAAGCAGAGGTGAGCAACCGGGAGATCAAACAAATTTTGGAGAAGACAGTTGCTCGATCTCGAAAGGACTGGGCCAACAAACTTGACGATGCCTTATGGGCCTATCGGACAGCCTTCAAAACTCCAATTGGGACAACACCATATAGACTCGTTTTTGGGAAGCCATGCCATCTTCCGGTGGAGATAGAGCATAAAGCCTTTTGGGCCATCAAGTCCCTGAATCTGGACCTCAAAGAAGCGGGAAAGAAGAGGTTGTTGGACCTAAATGAGTTGGACGAGTTGAGGATGGATGCTTATGAGAACGCCCTAATCAGTAATGAAAGGAAGAAGAAGTGGCACGATGCCAACATCTTGAGAAGAGAATTCAAAGAGGGGGAGTTGGTACTGCTCTATAATTCTCGTCTTCGGTTGTTCCCTGGAAAATTGAAATCTCGATGGACTGGGCCCTTCAAAGTCTCTAAGGTTTTCCCCTATGGCGCAGTTGAACTTATAAACTCAAAAGGGGAGACCTTCAAGGTCAATGGCCAGAGATTGAAGAATTATAGGGTCGGGGATCCTATCACCGTTAGCTCTTTACTTCTTTTGGGCCCCGAGCCCCTTCCAGCATAATTTGAGGTATCAAGTCAAGCTAATGACTATAACTTAGCATGTCCTTGTTTATTTTCTCGTTTGTCTAGTCTTTTTTTTGTTTTCCTTTTAGTAGGTAGATCGGGTTTTGTGTTTGTTTTTATTGTCTTTTGAAAAGTATATCTCCGGTTCTTGGGCAATGAGAAGAAGTCGTAGGCTGTTTTGATCAGATCGATCGATCGTTCCATGGAGATCGATCAATCGATCTTACGCAAATTAAGTTCCAGAAGCTTTTCAATCAAACAGCTCAAGATCGACCAATCGATCTAACTAGATCGACAAGTCGATCTCATCTTGCCCATTAACCAGACTCTTTGTTAAAGCTGCTAGTGATCGATCGATCGATCTCAAGAGATCGACCAATCGATCTCATCACATCATTTTTCCAGAAGGTCTTGAGCTTTGCACTAGTGATCGATCGATCGATCTCCCGAGATCGACCAATCGATCTTCATGGGTTTATTGTCAGAAGCTAACAATTGTGGTGCAGGTAGATCGACCGATCGATCCCCTAAGATCGACCAATCGATCTCATCTTATGATATTTCCAGAAACCTTTGTTGAGCTGCAGCAGAGATCGACCGATCGATCCCATGAGATCGACCGATCGATCTTGTCTTGTGATTTTTCCAGAAACTTTGCCTAAGCTGCAGCAGAGATCGACCGATCGATCCCATGAGATCGACCGATCGATCCCATGAGATCGACCGATCGATCTTGTCTTGTGATTTTTCCAGAAACTTTGCCTAAGCTGTAGTAGAGATCGACCGATCGATCTCAAGGGAACGACCGATCGATCTGATGTCGTGTCCCTTTATTAACCTTCTTCAGAATTCTTCTCTCTCCCCACTTCATTTCTTTCTTCTAAAAACCCTAACATTCTCTCTCTACTAAACCACCATAACCATCCTTCAACCTCACATTCTCCACCCTCATAACCTCAAAAGCTTCATTAAAACACCTAAAAATCAAGAAAACAAAGCATTTCCACTTCACCTTCTACCACCCTTCACCAAAAATTTGCTCCACATTCTCACCCACACAACTATTCACTGTTCACAACCAAGTCCTTCATCCTCAACTTGATTTTGTCAACAAAATGAGCTCATCTTCATCTAGATCCTCTTCCCCACAACCCCAAAGGAGGACAAAAAGGCCAAGACAAGCAGTGAATCGGCCCGAAGAATTTGAAGGCCTGACTTTTGGTTCCCGGGTACCGATGTGCGAAACCTTGAAACACCTTTGTGTAGGTAGCTCTCATCTCTTCGAGCTCTAGGTGTGAGTTGAGTGATTCAAACCCCACAAACACATGAGCGTGATCCACTACCATATAGTGAGGCTTGTTCCACTCTTAGTGATTGGCATGGGAGCCTTAGTGCTCAAGTTTGGTTTGTTGGGTTTGTTGTGTGGTGCTCCTTAGACGGTTGAAAAAGTGGTTTCGGGTTTGCTCTTCAAGCTAGTGGATCCTTGAACCTTAGAGTCTTGCCCAAGTTTTGCGTCTTGTTTGTTTGCTAGCCTTTGGTCGGGCGTGGTTGTTTCTTGGTTCTCCGTTTTGCTTAGCCAATTTTGTTCAATGTATTTCCATAATCATCACATCATTGACTTTGAGCTTTCCTTATCTTTTTCGCCTCATCATTTCTCCATGCTAATTGATCTTTACCTTGCTTGAGGACAAGCAAGGGCTTGCTCGGGGGGAGTTGATAACTCTCTATTTTATCCTTGTTTTATGCTTATTCAGTGTATATTTTCATGCGGTTATTGCTCCTTCTTATTACTTTTATGGGATTTAATCGCCCCTGTGTAGGGTATCTTGTGTTTTGCTCGTTTTTGCAGGATTGGCCACCTTTTTCCGAGAAAAGCAAGTTGGGGACGATGCGCCCCTAATCCCCCGGAGGTTTACGAGAAAGAATGGAGCTAAACCGAGGATAGGAGATAGTCCCAAGCATTCATGTGGAGGCAAGAAGGCAAAAAGGACTTGGAATTGAGCCAATTGGGAGCCTTTGATGAGATCGATCGGTCGATCCCAAGTGATCGATCAGTCGATCCCTAAGCATCAGCATTCCAGAAGACAAGCCAACAGCACTTGGAGATCGATTGGTCGATCCCCTGAGATCGATCAGTCGATCTTGCACCTTGGATTTCCAGAAACTTTCCCTTGAAGAGCAAGGAGATCGATTGGTCGATCACATTAGATCGATCGATCGATCTTGTGGCCTGCATTATCCAGAAGCTGCTGTTTTGAGAAGCAATGTGATCGATCGGTCGATCACTTTAGATCGATCGGTCGATCTCTTTTCGCAGTTGGGCTTTTTGATGTTTTCTCTGACTTGGCGGCTCTCTACACGTCATCCAAGGGAATTATTCTCTGATTTTAGGCAAATAGGTTTTCACTATTTTTAGAGGTACTATATAAGAGGAGTTGGTGTAAACTTTGGAGATACTTAGTTTTTGCCCTATTTTCATTACTCTTAGCTTTTATTGCTTATTAAGATTTTAGTTTTTTTTCATTCTAGCAAGAACCCTAGCTTCTATTTTTCTATTTGCAATCTAATATTTGAAAATCACAAAAACACTTTAGTTAAGGTTTATTGTAGTTATCGTTCCTTCAATCTACTAGTTTATTGCAAGTTTGGAGTTTTCATTCTTCATCAACCTCCATTGTTGAGGGTTTGAACTTCATTATCTTCTGGATTGTACAAGTTTGTTCTCCAATCGTTCTCATCTTTTGTTGGTATCTTCTAATACTTCTTCTTAGTTATTATTGATAGTCTATCTTTGTTTTTATATTTGTTTGTTGTTTTCACCATTGTTGCTCTTTAGCTTTAATATTTGGGTTCTTATGTTTGTTGGTTGTTCATATTTTGTCATGCTATCTATTATGATGTTTCTAAGCAATAGAATGAATAGTGAGTAGTTTTCTAGGGTTGGGGTTAACTCAACCCTTGTGATGGCTTGATGGTGATGAAACCCTAGTTGATTTTGGGTTGGTTAATGCTTAGGTGAGGGGTCATTCTACCCATTGGATAAGGAATGTCATGATTGCCTCCAATATACCAACGAGAGTTGGATTTTGGGTAGTCTAATCCTTGCTCAATGGATAGAACCGAATGTAAGGGATCAATGAGGATTGAACCTTGCTTCAACCCCCTCTTCTAAGGGCTTTATCCTTCACCTACGAGAGTGGGGAAGGATGGGCAAGTAGCGAACAATTTGTAGCCCGAGGTCTTCATCTTCACTCACGAGAGTGAGGATGGTGAAGAGGTCGGAGGCAATCCCAAGCCCGATCCAGGATCGGATTGCTCTTCTTAGTATGTTTTGCTACTCCTTAAGAACCCTTAAGAAGCTAATGTATCATCACCTAAGATCCATCATGAGTGAGTTAACCCTACCCCCTTCTTATCATCGATTGTTAGCAGTTATTTCTTTTACATATCTTTTTGTTATTGCATTCAACAAAACCACCTTTTTATCCGACTAATACGCAAGCATAAATACGCATAACCTTGTTTCCCCGTGAACACGACCCGGTAGTGCGACGATCCGTGCACTTGCGGTAATTCCATCAAGAAGTAAAATTTTTGGTGAACAATATGCTTCACCGAAACTTGTTTGAATGACAATGCAGATCTAGATCAAAACAATTCAATCCACTGTCGTGATCCTAAGTTCTACTCAAAGATTTTTGTTTCAGACTTCTTTTTTTTTCTCCATGTTCTATGATTAATACTTATTATCTATTTTGTGCAAAAAATTTACTAGTCTTGGCAAATTTTGTCTGGAAATTTTGTCAAGATCACAATTTACACATAAGCATAAGTCTGTAATTGTGTCATCGCGATCCAAGATATAGAATTTCCATTAATTTTAACTGATTTGTATTCTATTTATATCAAGTAAATGTGCAAAACATTCAGGTCTTCAAAGAATGTGGCGTGCAAGATGAATCCGAAAGCTTCTATGAATCAACGTGGTTGGTGGCGAATGTCATCAGAACAAGGTCTTGATTCTTGAATACCTCTTATTCTCCTTAATTTTCTAGTTATTTTTGTCTATTATGTCTAATTAAGTTAATTATCACGTCTTGCTGACGACTAACCTTGGGTTTGTTAAGATTTGCTGGAAATGGCAGAAAGTTGGTTTAGAGGAAGACAAAGGGTTCCAACATTTTCTAGATAATGGGCAGAAGGTTCTAGATGTGGGTTGTGGCATAGGCGGAGTCAGAGTCAATTTCTACATGGAAGAGAATTTCAACGTGGAGGTGGTGGGAATCGATCTTTCCATTAATATGATCTCCATTGCTCTGGAGCGTGTAGTTGGACTCAATGGTGCTGTCGAGTTTGAGGTCGCTGATTGTACTACCAAATCATTTGCTGATGACAGTTTTGATGTGATTTACAGCCGTGATACCATCCTCCATATTCAGGTGATTTAACTCGATGTTTACTAAATATTGCTCATCTGAACTTTAGTATGCAATCTAGGGTTAATCAGAAACAACGTCTTGCTATTACAAGGGGAAGCTTGAGTACATGTACATCCTGACCATTCCCAAGTCCCGCCTAGGGGGAGGATACTTCACATTAGGGATTTCATGCGTGTGCTACACTTTCTCGTTGAAATGACTTTGGTATATTATTTTATTTTTTTCAGGATAAACTCGCGTTATTCAGATCATTTTACAAATGGTTGAAATCCGGAGGCAAAATTCTAATTACCGACTATTGCAGAAACACTAGTACACCGTCCCATGAATTTGCAATATATATTAAGCAGAGGGGGTATGATCTTCATGATGTGCAGGCATATGGCCAGACAAGTGTAAAGCCTGTTCAACTCTTCTATTCTACCTGAAAGTTCTAGAAGTTCTTTCCATTTAAGGCTAAAAACTTTACATTGTTTTCAGAGGCTAAGAGATGCTGAATTCGATCAAGTCATAGCCGAGGATAGGACTAATCAGGTTCGTTTAGTCACCCTTTTTATTTCTCTTCGTATACACTTCACATTTCCGACTTATGGGTTTATGTTTATCTGTTTAGTTCCTTAAAGTTCTCGAAAGGGAACTCGATGCAGTCGAGAATGAAAAGGAAAGATTTGTGGCAGACTTCTTTGAGGTTTGTATTTAGTTGCTAATCACTACAACTAGTGTTTGGATTTGATTTATTCTAATCATCGCCTTTATTAGGAAGAATACAATGACATTGTTAGTGGTTGGAAAGCAAAGATGGCGAGGAGTTCAACAGGCGAGCAGCGATGGGGCTTGTTCATTGCTGAGACGGTTGTGTGAAGCACTGATAGATCTTTGTTTGTGCCTTAAATTCTTGGTTTTGTTGTGGTTTCAGCTGTGATTCAAAGTAGTAGATTAGTTGATTCTATTGATTATCTTTACTAAAGTCATGACAATCAAAAGAAATCAAAACTTTTGTTTAATGATTACATATAATAGAGTTATAAGGTGATCTTCTATTCCCATTTTAGGGAATCGATGCTTGCATCCACCAACCTTTCCTCTCCTTAAAATCCATTAAATTAAAGTCATTGGTTGAATTGTTCAAAACGGATCCAATAACTTGATATTTACCCGACCTTGTAACCGAACCCATCTTAAAAATGTATTACAGTTATGTGAAACTTAATATGGACACAAATCTAATTTTGAACCAACTTGAATTATTTGACCTAAAATCGACCTGATGATCCTAATGAACACCTCTAGTTCTTGGAGAGGTAGTAAATAAAGTTAGTAGGAGCGGGACATACGAGTATGGTGCGGAATGGATGAATACGGGGTGTATCAGTGAAATAGCCCTAATTTCAGCGGCTTAATTAATTGTAAGCAATTAAGTAAATTTGGAATTATTATACGTTAATTGTGTTATTTTATTGGGACTAAGTATAATTTAATATTATATTTGGATATCATTTTTATTATTTTTTTGGGAACAAAATAAATGTTACGACGTACATATGGGTAAATTATACACCTCATGTATTTGATAAGTGTGTGTAGGAAGTCATGTCATACTTACCCATTCTTTAGCCATATGACTCACCAAATACACCTTCTTTTCCTTCTTATTAAGCTTGTGTATTGTAAGGACAACACTAGTAGAAAAAAGCTTAAGGGCTGCGGTTTTTTAGCCCCTTTGGGCTGCGTATTGTGACCCCAGCCATTATTGTAGCAGCAACAAATAATATTAAAGGGCTGCAGTCAAAATACGCAGCCAAAAAAAAGGTTAAGGGCTGCGGACAAGGACAAAAACCGCAGCCCTTAGTGCATTATAGGTTGTGCTCTGTGAATCCTCAAGGGCTGCGGACATTTACTAAAAACCGCAGCCCTTAGTGCATTATAGGCTTTGCTGTGTGAACCCTCAAGGGCTGCGGACATGGTATAAAACCGCAGCCCCTAACCTATTTTTTTTTAATTTTTTTTTTTGTTTTCGTTATATTTGTGTAATGAATAATAATTATTAGCATAATTATTAAATAATAAATATTTCACAATAATAAACCGTCGATAAATGCCAAAATATCACTCAATTATAATATATATTATATATAATATTATATACATAAAGTATATACATTACACCGCATATAATTAGAAATAAAACGATACATATAAATTAAAGTACTCTAGCTACACGATATATACATATATATATATACATATATATATAATAATCTAAAACAAAATTCTGAGAATTCCATCTTCTCCAAGTGAGCAAGCAAACCAAAGTTCAGAATTTTATCTTCTCCAAGTGAACAAGCAACTAAAATTTCTGAAATTCCACCGCCTTCTATCATAAATTCAGAAATCACCAAGAGATTTGATGGTATCTCCTCACAGTAGAAGCTTTTAGAAGTTGAACTTTAGTCTCTACAATTCATATGGAGTAAGAAGCTTTATTGAAGTTCATCTTGGATTTTTTTTTTTGATGTTGTTGGAATAGAATAACCCAAGTAGATGGTATCTTCATCATCATCCTCCTTCTCTTTTGTGTTGGAAAGTAAGTTTTAAACTTATACACCCTTATTTTCTTTTATGTGCATGTTGATGTAAGGGTTAGATAAACCTTTAATTGACATTTATGTGTTTGATTGCTAAGGTAATTAGTAGAATCTCTTTGGTGTGGTGATAGAAGTAGCCATTAGAAGTCTTGATCAAGTTAGCTTGTTTTGGGAGATTGGATTTCTGATTTTGTTGTGGTGATTGAAGATTACTCATAGAGGTAACCCACAAACTATTCTATTAACTTAAGTATAAATTGAATGTTTCTAAATGATTTTGAGTTTTAAGTAAAACTATTGATGTACTTGGTGTTTTGTGTGCATCATTCAAGTCTATGCATTGTGAGTGTGTTTAGTGATGGAATTCTATTGATAGATTAATGGGTGGTTAAGTGTGTCTTAATATGTGTGTATGTTTGTGTGTGTGTGTGTGTGTGTGTGTGTGTGGTGGTGGTGATTGGGAATTGAGTTCATGAGATTATGAAGCAACTACAAGAAACTTGAATCGAGTAAAGTATTGTCTTGAACGAGTACGAAGATTAGAAGTAGACAGTAGGGTCTGGAAGGTTGTGCTCGAACGAGCATATAATTGCTCGAACGAGCACTTTACATTGTTGAGGTTAGTAAGCTAAACTAGTAGACAATAGCTTCTAGAAGATTGTGCTCAAACGAGCACATAGAGTGCTCGAACGAGCACCTTATGCTGCTGAAGTCCGTAGCTGGCAGCTTTCTACCCTATTTTGTAAACGCGATATCTTCTTCATCCGGAATCAGATTTAGGCATATTTACTGTCCTTACTACCGTATGGAAGTCTAGTTTATCATTCAATTGAAATTACTGAAAAATATTGATTAGAATTTTATTTATAAGCCTTTGAGTGAGCATGTGTCTTCATACAAATGGTTACAAGAGTGTAATGATTTCACTAAGCTTGGATATTGCTTGGGTGAGTGTGTAAACTTTATTATTAACTTCGGATTGATCTTTAAACTTATAATAGGTTTGCTTACTTCAGCTTAGTGACAAATTCTTGGATTTGGGTTTTATAAATTGGTCTTAATGAGTTTTGGTTTCTTATATGGTTAGTTGATGTTATTTGGATTATGATATAAGTTTGGTATTTGGGATTTGTTTAAATATTGGTTAAACTCCTTCATGTTGAGACTGAGTTGTTTAGCATTCTAACTAATTATTTATCATTTTGTTTGTGTAATGATACTATTAGCTTTGTAAAATGATTTTAATGAAATTTACCATGTTATCATTGTTTTTAAAGATAAAACAAAAGTTTTGTATAAACTATTAGTCATTATAAATGTTTTTCGTTTTGGGAATTCGACAACGGATACTTTGTATCCGGTTTTGTGTGAAAACCCTAGAGCTTGATTCTAGGTACCTTTTAGGATCGGCCTCGAGCCCCCGATCCCGTTTAGTTCTTGCAAGAGCCGTTTAGGTGATGACGATCACCCGTTACCAGAATGTTAGATCAAGCCTACTTCTGGCGGTCACTGAATATTCCCTGTTTTCGTGTTAATTTTGTATTATGTTTTAAAATATTGTTTCAAGTATTGTTTTGATGCTTCGGCAAATGTTGCGACTTTTGTGAGGAAATTACCTCAAAATGTTAGCTTTGAACTTGTATAGTTCTTAGCCGTGTTCGATTTAGTAACAAAAGTACTCTACAATATTTTCTTATGTTTTAATATAAACTTCTTTGAAAGAGGTTACAATGTTGAACAAATAACTGAATTTACAAATGGTTTCTGTATTATATCGTTTGTTGGGTTACTCAATAATTATTATTATTGACTGCTTTTGATGGGTCCTACTCTTACGGGAGTAGATCCATTTTTCAGGGAAGCTTGGTGGTGGAGTTGATGTATATATGTATTATGTGCTAAGTGCGCGGCCAGGATTCCGTTTTGTTATCACTCCCTTTTGCCTTTTGGTTATGTAAACTTTTTCTTAGTTTGGTATTGTAAATTAAGACTTTAAAGTTTCAGAAATATTTTATAATTAATTCAACTAAAGTAAAGTATATAAAAAGTTTTCGTTAATTCCGATATTGGTTCGCTATGATCATCGGATCATAGGTCAGATTCAGTCCAGACATGTAAGTCTTCCGCTGTGTTAGTGGACAGAATTGTTACACTGTTTTAGATGGTTTGGGCTGTTTCAGTCAGACCACATATCCCACTATCAACCTCCTACACATTAGTCAAAACGGGTAAGATATCGACCTCAACTAAGCCAAATACAGTACAAATTTCTTGAGTTTTTACCTTTTTGTGATCGTATTTTCGATTAATTCAAAAAATAGTGGTATAATGGTCAAGAGAAAATTAATAAAAATAGTATTAAATCCAATTATTAAAGTAAGTGTTTTAATCATGAAATCAATTTTCTTTACTAATTAAAGCTCAATTAGAAATTGTCTTAGCAAGACCATCTTGAATACAAATTTGTAGTTAAATAGAAATAATGTATGAAGCAGAACTTAACAAACAATCTCTAACTCCAGACAATTTAACTTAAAAAAATAAAAGAATTCGGAGCAAGGTTTCGATCTTCTTACACGATATAGTGAATCGCTTGATGATATACTTCTGAGACACTTTATTTCTCAAAACCATATGGTAGTAGGAGGATTATCTACCAAATATTATATGAAATCCATATCCACTATTTTAGTGATGTGTGTAAGATCTTTCTCATATGTACACTTCATATTCAAAGACCACCTTAGGCTCTATACCATGTACTTTGTCATTGAGTTTGTAAACAAAACATGCATAAAAAGAGAATCAACCGCACACAAACCTTATGGAATTTCATCCTAAAACCAATTGGTAGTAGGAAAAATATAGCAAATTCAATCTTATATGTCAACCTCTCGTTAATACTATTCAATACGGGACATGTGAGTTATTACCAACATCCACACGTCTAACGTGTTTCCTTCGTTCCAAATTAGTTGCAACATTAGAAAAATGACATATTTATTCACCACTCTTAATTTGTAAGTAGTTTTTTATCAATAGGTAAAAACACAGTCAAAGTGAAATTTTATTTAATTTGTCTTATTTAAGAATTACTAAAATCAAATTTTTATAATTTTTTATTATACTTAATTAGATATATTAAAAATTAAATTAATGCATTGTACTCCATAAAAAACAAATACTGCAAATAAATTAACACAAACAAAATATCTTTTTATATCATCTAAAAATTTCTTCCACATTTTCATAAAATATTTAAAAAAAATTTCAACTAATTCTCATTTTATTCTTACTAGAGACCAAAAGAAAGTCATTTTCTTTGCTCCCAATCACATTTTAATTTATACTAGAGTTAGGACTTGCTTCCTACTTTCCTCTTCTTTTCATGTCCATAAACATGAACCGGGCATCTCTCCATTGACCCAAATCATAACTTCCGGTAACCATTTTTGTGGGTTAGTTCATCCTTCATCTTTTCATTTATCACTTTTTTATGATCTTCCTTCATTACTATTGAGTATTGAATTTGGGTAATCCTTCAATTTTTGCTTAATATTATTCTCTACTGTACATTTCATATGCTGATTTTTTGAGACTTCATTTATTTATTTATTTATTTATTTATCTTGCTTAATTGTCTTTTGGGCTTTTAACAATTAAACTACTTGAATAATGATATCTTTTACTTTGGTATTTAAATTGAGAATAAAAATGTTTCATGCTATTCTTTGGGTGGTACAATGAACAATCCCTAACTAGAATTCACATTCATCTCTGAAGGGGTTGTTAGGGTTGTTAGGTCGTGACAATCCATCACATAATAAGTATGGGCCCACTCATGTGGAAACACTCATGGGGCACCTATGGGCTCGGGTCCACGAACCCATATGTAATGACCGTTTGACTTGCATACACACTTAGATGAGCATTGATTGTTCATAACCCATTGTTTTAGTGATGCCAGATCTTACTTTCTAAGTAAGTCCAACACTCACTTCACACGTGAGCCACGTCATATCCAAGAACCAAACTGACTCTGATACCATATTATACCGTGACAATTCATCACATAAATCACCCCATGAGCGCACTCATGGCCAAAGGCAAAACAATTTTCGATACCACTAATCCTTCACATGAGAGTAAGATCTCACATCACTAAAATAGTGGGTTTTGAATCCGTTATAACTAATTGAACATCAGTTTATTAGGTACCTTACATGCCTCTGTAAACAGGATGAATCATCTATGCTGAAAGGGCTTTCTCATGGTGCAATATCTTCTTCCTTTATATTGAGGGACGTATTGTACTTCATAAGCTAGACATGTGTTTGAATGATCGAATATCAGATCTCCCCATAGATGTGAGGAAGCACATTCTCTCATTCTTGACTACCCGAGATGCAATCCTTACAAGTGCCTTGTCCAAGACTTGGCGGTATGATTGGCTCAGTCTCTCGTCCTTTGATTTGGGGCGAGATTTTTTCTTTAAGCGATGGAAATTCGACAATTTCCCAAGTTACAGACTCGCCTGCCAAATTCTTCCTGATCCCGAAAAAGCACTGGCATTCCTCGAGTATTTCGATAGAACTATAATAAGCCGAGGACTAAAAATTGAAAAGCTACGACTCTATCTTCCTCCGATACATGACTTGAATTCACGAATTTCATCATGTTTGGAACAACTGATTGTTAAAGAGCTCGAAATTGAGGTCATAGGCGAATCAGAAATATCGAATCGTAGTCGCTTTCACTACTTGCCAATGTGTATATTATCGAGCAAAAGCATGACTAAGTTATATATACAAGGATGCAATCTAACTGGTATATCGGTAAGTGAAATCGATCTCCCTGCATTGCTCGAACTTTCTGTGTGTCATGTTATAATGGACCAGCAAGTGGTTGAGAGCCTCATAGCTAGTTGTACTGGTGTCGAGAAATTGAGCTTTAATTATTGTCAAGGCTTTCGATCACTTCAAATTTCGGGGCTTCCTCGATTGAGTTATCTGGAACAAAAGTGTAATCGACACTTGGAAGTGTTTGAGATCAGCGCAGAAAATCTCCGCTCTCTTTGCCATTTTCCTGATACTCGTTGTCAGCTTGCATTGTCCGACTCGTGCCAGAGCTTAACTCAATTGGAGATGATTGGTAAGACTATCACTTGCTTAGACCTTGTTCTCTTAACTCTAGGAAATAATGTTCAAGTAAATATGGTTTAGTCAGTTGAATATGATAAATTTGTTAACGGGCTTGAAACAAGACCAATATAAGAGAAGAATTGACTGCACAAAAATCTGATGATATTCCATCCTAAAACCAGTTGGTTATACTTGTGTTAAATAGCTTAATAATAGAAAGTTTTAGCTTATGAGCTTCTTGTTTTGAGGTCGTCTCACCGTGACACGGTCTCATATAAGACGGGCTGATAGTTAATCAACATCTGTCTAATTATTCAATGTGAGATCACATGTGGGTTATTTTTCCAACAAAATAGATCACGTTTCTAACCGAGACTTCTATTTCAGAATGTAGACTTTATGATGAATTTGACATCCGTATATGTCGAAACTTAACAATTCTAAAACTGTTAAGGTGTGGCATAACGAATGAGTTCTTAGATCAGCATTTCTCCCAACTTTCCTGCCTTGAAGTTTTGGAGATTGCCTATTGCACTGGATCAAGATCTCTGAAGATTACATCAAATCATCTTCGAAGTTTAACTATTCGGTGTGACAGAGAGTTGGAACATGCTGAGATCAATTGTCCGAATCTGGACGACTTCTGTTTTTGCAGCAACAGATGCATAATCTCGCTCTCCACCGAAAGCATACTAGCTCCGGCTTATGCTCGCCTTCAATTATTCATGAATGGTACAAGTGATAGTTTATGGGATGTCAAACTGGTTAAATTTCTCGAGCAACTAAGACTGTCGAAATACTTAACTATTGAGACCGAAATCATTGAGGTACGACCTATTTTTCATGGTTGTAAACCGAGTCGCTTGGATCAGCGTTTAAACTGACTTTTTCGTTTCGTATTTGTACAAGAATGTGATAATTCCAAGCATGTTGAGGCAGACATACACTTCACCAATGTGTCAATTTGAGCAGTTAAAGTTGTTTCCTCGAGGATGTGTGAGCAGTCTCGATGTTAGTCGAAGCATTGATTCCTTACTCTGGTTATGTCCTCAGCTTAAGACTCTTTACATCATGGATGAACGACTTGGTCCCACTCCTCTTCCTCCGGCCTTTAAAACACAGGTTACCACAAGGTTATTCAAATTGCTGCTCAAGGTATGTTTTCATGAATCTCATATTTCGAGTTTGAATAATCTCATCATGTGTTGTATGAAAATTAACTCTCATTACGCGTTGGTTTGTGGGCCCGAACCCATGAGTGCCCTATTGTTGTGTCTTAACCAAGTAGGCCCATGGGGTGATCATGTGATGAATTGTCACGGCCTAACAGTACCGTTATTTTGTGCTTCAGTTGAATTACAAGGAGCAAACTGATTTACCTCAGACAAACTGTGGATGCTACCCTTCGCTTCCTGTGAATTGCTGGCGCCATTCGTTAAAGAATATTGAAATAATAGAACAAGAAGGTTTAGAAGATAATGATGGAAGCCTGAAAAGATTTCTTGAAAGTGTCACTAATGAAATGTGAATATGTGATTGGTACTCATATTGATGGTGTGTTGCCTCTTTCCCTCTTGAACTATGTACTGAATATACTATCTTATCTCCTTTTTAACTGTTTAGGAGAGTTCAAACAGGGGTATCCAGTGTGGCTGTAGATTATACTATTTATATCGAGGTGTGCATTTGAATGTTTTTAGTTTCGGCTGAGGTTTAAATATTTCTGGTCTAAGTCGATCGGTATGATGTTGGTATTGTAGTGCAACTGAACAATCTATCTGAAGGAGAATTGTAATGCAATAGTTCGCAGGTGTTCATTCGGGTCATTAGGTCCGTTTTGGGTCATGTGTTTTGGGTCGCTTTTATATAGATTTTGCGCTCACGTTAGATTTTTACATAATTTTAAATTCAATTTGAGATCGGGTTCAATTACAAGGTTGGGTAATTATCAGGTCGTCGGATCTGTTTGACTGTTTTGAACACCTCTAGGCCAATACATTTCTGGTTTAGGAATTTTGCTACCCCTTTGAAATTGGTATACTTATCATATTAAGCTGTCTTCTTTACTTTTTTACACTCATATATTTTGCGTTGGACTCGCATTTTCTTCCCGGATTTTGTTCATTAGCTCATTTTTTCCTCATTATCTTATCGACACATTTTTATCACCCACTAGTTTTTTGTCTATTCTCTCACTACTCTACCGAATCTAAAAAGTCTCGATTATAAGTGTAGTACTTTCAAGGGGACAAAGGCAGTATACACTATTTTTTGCGTGTAGTGAATGGTACGTCTCTAGGAACCGACTCAACCAAAAGTTTGAGCTGATGATTAAGGCTCCATCATATCTTATATACTCTAACACGACTCCTCAAACAATAGCTCATTGAGCTAGAAGTGTGGATGTACATAGACACTTAATATTCAACATTAAATGAGGGTGATTGAGATTCGAACCTGTGACCACTTGTCATATTACTCTCATATCATATAAAGGAACCAACTCAACCAAAACCTTAAATTGATGGTTGAGGTTATAGTATATGTTATATACTCTAACAGTACGAGAGATTATACTTCTGTACAGAGGAGAACCTGTTTCTGACTCTTTATTATACTTCCTGCTGATCTGCTCAACTCCTGTTGAAAAACCATAGTGCAATTGCTGGCAAAATCATAGTGCAATTGACACTTTCGAGTATTCTTCTCCAGGGCTCGATTCAACAAACAACTTTTATTAATGTGTTGTTCGAAAGATAATAATGTAAGTTGAATCGAGCCCTGGAGAAGTTTTATTCGAAAGTGTTTCATCAAAGTATATACATCCGATCTAAAAGATAATAATGTGACTCCTCTACGTCTTAATCGTTAAAATTCTTTTGTGATCGTGTTTATATGTATCTCGATTTCAAGCATGTAACTTGAATGTGTTTGAAGTTAAGTAACATTGTACTGTGGGGTGTGTAAAGTGATGTTTGTGCTTGACTAATTTTGGTTACGTATATCAAGAATCATTGTTATGCAAAGGTGTGTTTAAAAATACCCGGTGTGAAAAATCCGACCTGTCTTATCCGGTATTCATTTTTTTAAAAAAATAATCCGGACCTGTATTGGGTATAGTATAATTGATCTATGGAATGAGGCTGCTGTGGGTAAACTGGCTTGACATCTCGTTAACCTTTCTGAATTTAGAAAAATTGAAAAGGATAAGCAAAAAAATAAAACAAAATCAATAAATAAAACGTTTTTGAAACTTTATCCCAAAATAAGCACTTTTTCTCCAAAGCTTAGGTTCGGACCGGTTCGCTGTTACTAACAGCGAACAAAGGGCTTTTTTTTAAAACACAGTGTCAGTGTGTTTGCTGTTACTAACAGCGAACAAAATAAATTGGTCAAATAAAAGTCAATCTCAAATTATATAGGATAAATTTAAAAAAAAATAATGGAGATGTTCGCTGTTTATAACAGCCAACAAACATCATCTCCCACCTGATTCATCGTTCCATCATCATCATCGCTGAAAAAGTCATTTTGACCCGCTCACATTCTTTTGCATTAGACAACTCACTCCACAACCCATTACCCAAAAACTTCAACTTAAAACTGTATAATTTAAACTAATAACACAGAAAATCAATCCAAAAATTCTTGTATCTTTATATTTTCAGATGCATTTCTCTGTTCTTCAAGCTAACCCCATCAAATATAATGGAGAAACATAGAAGTTTTTCATGGAAATCCACTAAATTTTTGGTTTTTTCTATAACTCTATCTTTCTCTTTAGTGTTCATCATTTTTCTCTTTCTGGGTTTTAAGAACTTCCCCTTTCATTCACCAAGAATCTTATGTGCTATTCAGTACACCCACCATAAATACAAATCTTAATTCATTCAATATGCAATCTTTAACTGATTCATCTGATTTTTGGAATAATTCCCAGTTTAAAGAACATCAAATTATATCTGGGTTTGTTGATAATACTTCAATTGAAGTGAATGTTAGTAATAAAGATGAAGTTGGTAAGAAAAATTTAAGTGATTTAAGTACAAATTTCTCAGTGTGTTCTTTTTCAGTGATGATGATGATGGAACGATGAATTAGGTGGGAAATGATGTTTGTTCGCTGTTATAAACAGCGAACATCTTCCATTATTTTTTTTTAAATTTATCCTACATAATTTGAGATTGACTTTTATTTGACCAATTTATTTTGTTCGCTGTTAGTAACAGCGAACACACTGAAACTGTGTTTTAAAAAAAAGCTCTTTGTTCGCTGTTAGTAACAGCGAATCGGTCCGAACCTAAACTTATGAGAAAAGTGCTTATTTTGGGATAAAGTTTCAAAAACATTTTATTTATTGAATTTTTTTTATTTTTTTGCTTATCCTTTTCAATTTTTCTCTGAATTTATGGGTTCGTTGGATTCATGTTTTGTTTGGAATAGAGCACGGTACTGGACAAAGCTGTGGACCATGTTCGCAATGAGATTAAGATTAGATTTACATCTTTGTATTCTACTAAATTTGAAACCAACTCTTGATTTAGAAATCTTGTATATTGATGCATGTATTTGGTTGAGGCCTCGCCTACCACATGCATATGAAGAGTGAGCCGGTACAATCCTTCCTAGAAAGTGAGTATCTTCTTCATACTAATGGACTTTTCAATTTCCAAAAAAAATTAAGCTAATACTTTTTAGGGAAATTCCACGTGGTAACCCTGAGGTTTTGGGTTTTCCACGTAGTAACCAAAACTTTTAAAATCGTGACCTTTTTGCACATTAAACGTTAGCAAACGTTAGTTTCGAAGCTTTAAGTTTGATTTACACCTATATATGCGACTCATCTTTTCAAATGCCATCAGTTTTAACTTTTTTCCCCAAAACATAAACCCTAATACCATATTTCATCCAAATCATATTTTTCCCCCAAATCAATAAATGGTGAAATTAGAGTTCTTATTTTGGGGGAAAAGGTTGAAACATATGACAATTAAAATGACAAGTCACATAAATAGTCATGCAACAGCTTTAAAGCTTTGATATTAACGTTTGCTAATGTTTTGCTAACGTTTTATGCGCAAAAAGGTCACGATGGAATAATTTGATAAACCTCAGGGTTACCGTGTGGATTTTTAAAAATTTTTGATTACCACGTAGAAAACCCAAATTCTCAGGATTACCACGTAAAATTTCCCTAATTTTTATAACAACCATACTACATAAAATAATAGCAAGTCTTATATGAAATCGACTCACCGTGAGAAGAATCTAAATTATTAACTCACTTTATAATTGATAACATTAAAAATATAAATAATTACTTAAAAATAACAAATTTACATGGAATTGTCTTGCCGTAAGACCGTCTCATTTGAAAATTTGTGATAAAATTATTAAAAAATCTTACGGTATGAAAAGCAGACCTAAAAAACGCGGCGAAAAAATGTTACGATGAAGAAAGTGGCATCCATTTGCTTTTTAATTCTCAAAGAATTAAATTTTCGTTTCAAAAAACACTTTTTTAATTTCTATTACTAAGTGGCATCCATAAGTCTTAATAATTTATCATTGACCTTTGGTCACATACAAAAACAAAAATTTTCTTTTGACAGGATTAAAGTTGAAATTTGCTTGACTCGTCATCATTGATGGTCTTGGTTATTTAATTCATTTTTTTTAACAAATTGTAAGCAAATAATGCACAAATAATAATCATGTTAAGTTTTTTAAAAAATGTTAAAAAATATATTAAGAGGGCATGTTTGTATTCAGATTAAATATTTTTAAATAAAAATAAAAGTCAATTTTAAAAAACCAATGTCATTTATGTAGAAAATTAAAATAACATTATTATCAGAGGTATAACAAACAATTTTAAGGCCCTTTATAATTCTTGGCAAATTTTCCTAAAAAATGTTTTTAAATATTATTTCGTTCTAATAGTTTAGGCTAAACTTTTATATGGATTAATTACTTTTAGGAGATTAATTTTAGGGGGTTAATGTTGTTATTTCAAATAGTTTAGATTAAACTTTTATATGGAAAAATTATCTCAAATAATCTAACCATTTTATGATTTTCCGACAATAATTTACCTATTTATTAACCATGAATAATTTCAACTTTAAGGGATATTTTCTTAGAGTAAACTACTATAACCCAATGACCTGCTATAGTACGTAATGCACCAAAAAAATAATCTGAAAATTAATTTCAAATTAGAGAAAAATTTTAAAATTTTACATATAAAATTCTAAATGATAAAAAAATCATAAATGTCTACATTTTGTTTGTAATTTATCTTTTTCTTTTAAAAAAATAAAACTTGCTATAACAAGTCATTTAATTATCGATGTAGAATTTTTATTTATTTTCCCTCACACGATGAGATCTCATACAATATTGTCCAAGTAATATATTTTTTAGGATTTGCCCTTGGTTATTATGTTTATATTTCATCTCTGCTTTTAGCATTAACCTCTACGTACCTTCGTTGTATAGTTTAATTTTTTATTTTCCTCATAAATACAAGCGGGTACTTAGTATATTAAATTAAATTCTCCTGCCATTAAAAGTAATATACTTCCTCCGTTCCAAAATACTCGCTACATATCTATTTTGTGCACTATTCATCGTTTAAGCTTATTTTACATATTGCGACTAATGTGTAAGTAAAAATATAGTCAAGTGAGATCTTGTTTGAATCGTCTAATCGCATACTTTCATAATATTAAATTTTTATAATTTTTAGATAAGTGTAGTTTAAGATATTAATGATCAAAATCGTGCATTGGATTGCGTAAAAAAGTGAAATGTAGCAAGTATTATGGAACGGAGGAAGTATAACACAAGGGAAAATGATTGTCTGTCCATGAAAAAATATCATAAACAAAGACTGGAGAAGACTATTGTAGACTTGGAGTATAGCTGGTATCTTTAATCCCGTCATTCGTGGCTTTTACTTTTCCAAATGCCATGTAGGATTATATTCATTAAAATATTAAATCATTATAAAAATAAATAAATAAATAAAGCCTAATGGTATTTAAAGAGTAGTATATATATCTACAAACTAGCATAGTGTATGTTTACTGCATCATATTCATATTGGCACTCATCTGCATTGGCTGAAATCCTTCTTATTGCTGCTGGTTAGTTTTGTATTTGCCATTTTTTTTAATAATTAGTAAATTACAGCTTCAAAGTTTAGTGTTTTATTTCCACCAAAGTATCAAAATTTGCAAGTTTAGGCCAACACACAAAAGTCCAACTATTATGGTGGTCGAAATTTTAGGTTAAGTGGTCGGATTTTTTGGTTTTTGCTTGAAACTATAATTTTTGATACTTTAATGGCTGCAATTTGGAAAAAATAAACATAGAGGTAACATATATTAATTCGCAAAACTGTAAAACTTTAAAGCTGTAATTCACAAATTATTTTTGTTTATTTCATGTTATTAATTATCTTTGTAATTTTGATTTAGCAATTTTTTTTTGTTCTTTTTGACTGTTTAGTTTCACTCCTATATTTTTCGTATTATTATTTCTTGCTCAAACACATATATTAATATTCTCCTCATTTTATTTACATGGATTATTTTTTTTCATTAAGCTTATATTTCCACTATTTAAAAGTATAAAAATAGTAGTACAAAAAGAGTACTTCCCAAAAGTAAATTCTATATTTTTTAGTTCAATTCCAGTAAGATGGGAGAACAATTGTTGGTTGCACCGATTACTAGAAAATAATATTTTTTGAAAAATTAATTATAAATATCCTCGACATGTTAGGATCTTTTCCATTAACTAACTATATTATGGTTTGAAACTTGTTATAGTACTATACTTTTTTTTTCTCTTTAGAATGCCAAAGGATTCTCAGCTATCAACTATTTCCTTCGTCTCATTAAATTTATAGCATTTTCAGTTTTAGTTTGTCGCATTTAATTCGTATCATTTTTAATTTTAGATAATAATTCACTATTTTCTTTTAATCTCATTTATACATCTTAACTTTCTTTTAATTTCATCCACACAATCAATTTATTCTCTTCTTTTAATACCAGCACTTTCTTAAAATTTATCATCTATTTTTTTATGCAAAGCAAAGAGGATAGACGAGTAGTTAATGACAACCGACAAGGTAACCTAAACTTACGTCAAAAAATAAAGAAATGTTTGTTAATTTAATTACATTAAAAAGTTATTTATGATAATGTGAACAATTTTTGGAAACCTTCAAGATAACCTGAACTCTTTTCAAAAATTTCAAAAATTGTTTAAAAGAGAATAAAATTAACTTTTTACCAAAACAAAAACGACAAGAAATTTTTAAATGTGAAAAAAGTAATAATTAACTTTAATAGTCAACATAAATATCAAAATCAACAAAATCATGAATCGACATTTTTTTTATCTTTCTCATTTATTGGATTATTTTATCACTCTTATTTTTCCAACCTAAATCAATAATCCTCTTGTAACATTAAGTTTCAATTAAAATGCAAGGAAGCACAAAAGATAGGATATATAAGGAAAGAGAAAGATAGAAGAGAAGGGATTCTAATATATGTGATACGTTTGGCAAAATAGTTTTTAAGTTGAGTTTTATGGGCACTTTTATGTATTTGATTAGCCAAACATTTAGTAAATGATTTGTATGGTAAATAGTTGTTAGCTGTAGTAGTTGGTTGACATTATTGACGGTTATGACTAATTAAGGGTTTTGGCAAATAAGTCAGTTGATTAAGCTGGATGTTAAAAGAAAATATTTAGCAGAAGTTAAGTAAAAACTATTTTCTTGTTGTTATTCGTTTATTAAAAAAATAAACTAAAAGTCAATGAAAAAGCTATTATAATAGATTTTTTTTTAAAAGATCTACTATAATAAATTTTTGGTTATAACTATTCAGCTAGTTTAAAAGTTATTTACCTAATATATTTATTTGTTTGACCAACTAAAAAACTAAAATACAACTAAAAATGTTATTGTAAAACTAAGCTTAAATATATACTCATCAAAATATTGTTTTTACAAATATTATTTTATGTAAGTAATTTAAAAGGGCCATTTAAAGTTGAGCCTAATAAATTATTTTTCCTCATAATTGATCTATTACATACAATTCCTTGTTAATGATAAAAGATATTGCTCTCTCTGACCCTTTTAAAATTACAACGTCAAAATTTAAAAACTCTCACAATTTTATTCAAAAAAAAAAAAAAAACTCTCACAATAAATATATGTAATAGTACAATTTCAATAGGATAAATGGTTAATGCTTTAGAACTACTTCGTTGTTTTATTATACTTGCTACATTTGAATTTTTATGCAATCTAATAAAAAGTATAAAATTTTCATACTATGAATGTGTGCGATTAGACGTTTTAAACAAGATTTCAGACTCTCAGTTAACTATATTATTACTTCTATATCAGCTACAATATAAAAAATAAGATTGAACGATGAATAGTATCCGTAACTGAAATCTAAAAAACATTTCAAAATGGAGGAAATATTAATTATAGGATTGAGTAGGTGACAATTTACTACTTTATTGAGGTTTAAAAGTTTTCTTATATGCTTTTGTAACAAATACGATGATTGCAGGCCTAGAGAATATCGCACACAACTACAGGGCTCTCGCCGATGGGACTAAACGAAATTGAGAATTTCATACTTAATCATACTCGATGGGGATTCTTGATTTTTGCTGGTTAGTGTTTAGAGTTGATGTATTGTTATAGTAATTTTATTCAGAATAACATAAGTTTAATTACCCTTTTTTTAATTATACTTGATTTATTAATAGAGAATCATACGATATCTACAACAGAGAAGTATATAACAACTTTAACCAAATATAATTTAAAATTAACGAAATTATGATTGTTGTGTATGAGATATGATAATTCTGAATATTCTCTTCCACATGGTTATTATTTAATACAACTTTCTACCATGGGGTCTTTCGATCTCTTGTAGTCTTGAGATATAATTGAATTTGATGCAGTTGATGGTGTCTATTGCATTATTGCATTAATCTTTACCAACAAATCAACTAGAGATCTAAACACATACCTCAGAGTCTCATGAGGAGAGATCAAAACCCAAAATATGGCGAGAATCAACCTAATGAATGGGTAGACAACTATCTTATAGAATAAGATCATAGTGAAAATGCCTAAAGTAGAGAAATAATAGTTTGATTATATATTGGAAAAATTACTCTTCAACTCTCTTATTGGAAAAAAGCCTAAAGCAGAGATCAAAACCTAATGTATGGGAGAATCAACCTAATAAAATAATAGTTCTTCCGTTTCATATGTTGGCAAAAACTAAGCACAAATTTAATCAGAGCATAACAAACAATAAAAGTGGTAATTACTCTTCAACTTCTTTTGTTTTAACCATGATTTTCATGATTTTCCTATTATAATCCCACCTATTGATTAACCATGAATAATCCCAACTTTAAGGGTTATTTTCCGAGTGTGAACCCGATAACTGGATGAATTAAACTAAATTGTTAAAAAATATAATTTTTTAATTAGTTAGAATTTTTATCTAAATTTAGAAAATATTTTCTTAATTTTAAATTAATTTTCAATTTATTTTT
The DNA here is from genome assembly GCA_019776075.1 of Amaranthus palmeri. Lineage (NCBI taxonomy): Eukaryota > Viridiplantae > Streptophyta > Magnoliopsida > Caryophyllales > Amaranthaceae > Amaranthus > Amaranthus palmeri. The sequence continues at coordinate 36,015 of JAAKBH010001018.1, forward strand.
TTTGGAGAATTACCTGCTATATAAGGTTATCGGGTTACTCAAATTTACTCTAGGAAAATACTCTTTAAAATTGGGATTATTCATGGTTAATTAATAGGCGAAATTATTATAAGAAAATTGTAAAAAGTTTGAATTATTTTGGGTAAATTTTCTTTATATATTTAAGTTTTAGAATTTTCGATTCAATTTTTCTTTATAACTGTCAGAGTGGAACTTAATGAACTACCATTTGATTTGCCTACTAGAGTTTATTTGTATTTTAGGCTATAAAAACAAGCTGTAAAGGCGACAAAAAAAAGTCAATATTTTTACAATAAAACTAGAAAACTTTATAAAAAAATTTAATAATAGAATAAAAATCTACAACTATTTTTTTTTAGTAATCTCATACACAAACATATATAGAGCCTAAAAAAATTAGGGGTCTTAATATTAAATTACGTAGTATATGCATGCTCATTTCGTTTATTTTCGTGCCCCATAGCAAAATATAAAAAACGCCCCTAAAAACTTAAGGCGCAACGAAAAATATAATACATATTTTATTTTTTTATTGTTGATATTTAAACTACTTTATAAAACAAGCACTAAGAACTCATATTATTTAGCGAAAAATGTAAATTATATATTAATGTAATTTAAATAAAATCACATATATACATAAAAATAAGATTTTTGGGCACGACGGTAGTCAGCTTTGAACTTGCTAATCGATGGCCCTAACGAAAAGTGTCAATAACCGTAATGTAGCGAGTATTTTAGAACGAAACAAGTATTTTGCTATAAAAAAACTTTGATCTTGTTGTAACTTGTAACTTGTAGCTTTCACTAATAATTTGTACGATGCAGTGTGGTTGACATCTATCGTCGTGTTTATCTTATAGTGTCAGTAACATGAGATTATTATTGCTATATTTTAAAAAATTTTGGGCAGCTTATTTCACAAATAAATTCTGCCAAATTTTTTATTAATTATTTAACATGTTTGTGCTATACTGCTACCTATAATTTTGAGTTTTAGATCCGCCACTACTTGGGGCTTGGGATTATTGTGTTTTGTACAAGTCATTTTATAGGAATAAAAATTTTTAATTGTTAATTTTATTTACCCGATGGGAGTTTGAACCCTCAATCAGTTTTGTTATGGCAACTGCAGGCTTGCACATCAGTTTTGTTGTAGCAAATTACTATTTTTCGGTGCTGATTACACTCTTTACCGACATATGGCAGCTGAAATTGTACCAAGCATTTATGATTACTAATTTCTACACTGGAATCAAATCAATTCTTGGCCTTTTTATTGCTATTTTGGCTGATGCTATCGTAGGCGACTCTTTGACGTTGTTGTACACTTCTATCTCATACTGTGTGGTAAGTGATCTACTTATAATAAAAAAAATAGCACAGCATTTTTATTTTATCTCAACTTTATTTTTATACTCTATTATAGTATTCGTAATAAGTGTTCTCTTTACTTTTTGGACGCTATTTATTTCTTACTCTTTATTTGTATTTTATTAAAAATCTATAAATTAAAACATAGTCAAATGAGATTTTATATTGTGAAATTTCACGTGGTAACCCTGGGGTTTTGGGTTTTCCACGTGGTAACCAAAACTTTTTAAAAATCCACGCGGCAACCATGAGGTTTACGTAGTTGATCCAAAGTGACATTTTTGCACACACAAACGTTAGCGAACGTTAATTTCAAAGCTTTAAGGTTGTTGTACACCTATTTATGTGATTCACCATTTCAAATGTCATTGGTTTCAATTTTTTTCCCTAAAACATAAACCCCAACTCTACCATCTTGCATATAAATCATATTTTTTTCCCAAAATCCCAAGATGGTATAGTTAGGGTTGATTTTTTGGGGGAAAATGTTGAAACTGATGACATTTGAAATGGTGAGTCGCATAAATAGGTCTACAACAACTTTAAAGCTTCGAAATTAATGTTTACAAACGTTCTGCTAATGTTTTATGTGCAAAAAGGTCGCGGTGGAACAATTTCGCAAACCTCAGGGTTACCGCGTGGATTTTTTAAAAGTTTTGGTTACCACGTGGAAAACCCAAAACCTCAGGGTTACCACGTGAAATTTCCCTTTTATATTTTATTTTCCATTGCTTAAGAGGCCTAGCTGACTCTCTCCGATTTTAATTTCACAAATTCTTACTTGAGACCGTCTATACAATAGACGTCTCAAGTTTTCGCCTGACTCAATTTATATATTTTTTAAAAAAACTAATTGGTGGTTATGTAAGTTAAAATTTAAAAGGGAGATATGGGGTGGACTCTTGAGAAGCGTCTACACTATAGACAGTCTCTCAAAAGGGGGCCTTCTTTTGTTGTGTGGGGAGGGGGGCGGCCGCGGGTTGGAAATGTCCACTTTTCTGCTTTAACTCTTGATCTTTTAAAATATGGTACCCATATTTGAGGAGGCAACCCCTTCACTTCTACATGTCAAGTTCTGATGACCCATTTTTTGGAGCCATTCTAAGAGGAGGTGAATATCGATCCCTTTCCTCCTCTTTTGATTCCTCAATTTATTGGTTCTTTTTTTTTGGCCTTTTCTAATTTTCGTAACAGCACCCAGGGTTATCAGAATCTCGATTTTGATCAATGATTTTACAATTTTTATGATCCAAAATTAGGCGACCGATCCGGATCGTAGGTAGGATCTTAATGTTGGTAGAATCGTACGATCCAACATAACTCCAGGATTTAAGTGGTAGGATCATAACACGATTCTACGATCCTATAAGGATAGTTTTAATTGTAAGAAAATTTGATATAATCCAGATTTTACTTAAGTATATATCTAAACAGTATTAATATGACTAATTCAAATTTTTCGTGATTTGCATTTCAAAATTGATTTTTTAAAGGTACGTATTCTTTTACAAAAACTTAATAATTGAAGTCAAATAAGTATACATTTATACCTTAAAACAAAAAAAACAAATAATATCGAAAATCAGTATATTCTAAAGCATATTAATACATATTTGTAGGATCATACGATCCTATGATCCGATTCTACTAATTTCGATCTTACCCCTCATCAATCCTACATAGAATCCTAATCCTAACAACCTTGACTGCACCCTCCTCATTCTTTTTTTGATTTTCATCTCTCTTAAATGGTTATGCCTAGCCACTTCTTTTTTAGTATTTCAGCTGTGTCTTTGGAATTAATTGAGGCGCCAATCTTTAGCTCCTACCCTTTAATGGTGTAATAGTCTTGTTGAGAGGATTTTGCTTCGCTTCGATGAAGAGAAGTTATTGTTAGTTGTTCATCTAGTATTATGTTTTTGTTGAGGCATTTACTATTTCTAAATTTTATTATTTGTAATTCAATTATTATTTATTAGTAAAAACTTTCTATGATATATAATTATTTTTGAAAGATATAATAATTTATTGTTAAGATTGGATGAATATGATCTTTGAGTTTGAATTATTTTGGATTTCAACGATTACAAATTACTAAAATTATTGTATTTAAGAACTCTAAATAGATAATGATTACCTAATCAGTAAGGGTGATTTCTCTCTCTTTCAGGGTCTCGTGATGTTTTTCTTTATATATCCGTCCACCAAACATGAGGAGATAATAGCATGTCAAGAAAGGGATATGTGTAAAGAAAAGACTATAGGATGGTTATTTTACTTGACAATAGTTTTGATAGCTATAGGACAATGTGGTTATAATAACTACATTAAATCTTTAGATTGGGAGTTTGAAAATAAGAATTCGAAGAAATTTAATGAACAAACTTCATTATGGAAACAAACAGAATGGGTCCTAAAAAAATTTTTTGGCATTTTTCGCCGTAAATTTTTTCTTGGACTAATCGGGTTGCTCATAGCAATATTTGTTGTCCCTACAAAAAGTTATCGCGCACAAAATATGATACGTGCAATCATGTTTGGGGCCAGTTTAATCATCTTCAGTGCCAGAATGTGCTATGAATGTCCTTTTAAAGCATCTGAATGGAGAAGCCCAATTATAACGGTTTTCAATGTTATTCGCGTTGCAATCAAAAATCGAGATTATGATATTACTACTGGTGAATATCAATATTACTTTGAAGAAGTTAGTGAAGATCAAACTAATTACAATATAAATGAAACTATGTCTCGCAATGATACGTCTTCAATTGATGATGCTAATGATGGTGATAACCTGAGTAATTCTTACACAACAAGAGTTCTTGAAAAAGCCCCTAGGTATGTGTCATTTACTATACCTTTTGATAACTTTACTCTTAATATATTTATTGCTTTCTATATATATTAAGAGTGGCAATGGGTCGGACTCGGCTCGAATTATACATACTCCAACTTTGATCCGGATAGTAGTCGGACTTTTGTTTTCAGTCCACCTCCACTCGTAGTTAGATTATGTATACTCCAAGTTTGCCCCGACTCGGACTCTCGGACCTCCAATAGAGTTGGATGCAGAGTCGGATTATTATCAAACAGTATCGTTGTGATATTGTACTAATGATTGTAAAGCATACAAAATTAACAAAATATCATCATCATCATCATCATCAATACCTGATATCCCGCTCAGGGCAGAGTCTAGGTGAGGTAAGGTGACAAACAATCCATACCCGTACTCCTTTTAGAGGAGGACGAGAGGAAAGTGGTCCATTTTTACCCCTACGAGGAAAAGAGTAACGACTGACAATGATAAGAAAAAGAGAGGGAGAAAAAGGGGTATAGAGAAAACAAAAACTGAAAAAATAAACTAAAAAGAGTAAAAAAGAGGTTCAAAAAAGAAGAGGAGGGGAAAAACCTATTTGCGATTCATAACATGAATCTGACATCTCCAACTATTCCTATCCCTAGTCAGGTCTGCGGAGAAGCGCATCACACTCAAGTCGTTCTTAATTTGCTCAACCCACCTTTTCTTAAGTCTTCCTCAACTTCTTTTACCCATTTGGTGCTAGGGCTTCTAACATGTCTTAGGCTATAATTATGAGGCTTAGAACATTATTAGAGTATGTAGAGAGGCTAACACACATTAGAAAGGCTAGGGTTTGAGAACCAAGAGAGTCTCTTCTTCTTTGTATTAGATTAGGGGTGAACTCCATTATTGAATGGATTCACTAACTTTGGAGGTTGTTCTCTAGTGTGTAGGTTGAACTCCATTGTTTAATGATAAGATACTTTGATTGAGGGGGAGGTATCCTTTGATACCTCATAAACACTTGTTTATTGTTGTGTGTTGCATCTCTTGTTTATACTTTGTTTTTATTCTCTTCCACGTCTTTTTTTCTACCATTTGAGGGTCCAAGACCTCCTCTTTCAACTGGTATCAAAGCTTCGTGTTATTCCTTGGGATATTGAGTGAGAGAAGGCTTGGAGATAGGTAGAAAAAAGATGGTGGAAATTGAGAGGTGTTTGGATGGTTTTTTGAAGCCATTAGGGTTCGTTGAAACCTTGGGCGATAGAAAATCAGTGGGTAATCAAGAGATGGAGAGATTACTAATGCAGCTCTCAAGAGTTGATAGACTATTTGCTATTGAGAGTTGAAAAACTTGAGAGAGCTATTAGTTGCAGTAGCATTGTTGAGGAAGTACCATCCATGGGGGTTGGTATGAAAGATGATGATACTCCATCTTTGGGAGATGGAAGAGTCATTGATAGAAATCCATCAAAGAAGAGGGAAAACGGTGGCAAGAAGGCAAGGGTTGATTATGGGGATAGAGTGTGCTTCCATTGCGACAAGAGAGGCCATATTCAATATACTTGCAACAAGTTGAAGAAGGACATTAAAAGCTTGAAGCTTTTCAGGGAGATAAAGAAACCAACTATGGAGGTTGGTGATGATGAGAAGCTCAAAGAGAAGAAGGGGGTGGTGGACTGTTTGATGGAGTACTGTGAAAGAAGGGAACAATTATGATAAATGTTAAAATATATATTACAAAATGTTACAACAGACATTTATTATTTAGAATTAACATCACCTCTTATTCAAAGAAGTAGGGTAGATCAAAAGGTTTTATTCGTGCTCTTGCATGTGGGTTCAAAACACAGAAGCAACATATATTCAAATTTTTTTTAACAAAAAAGCAGTGCCCTCACATGCGGACACATGAGGGCACCTAAATCCGCCCCTGGTGCCATTCTTGTCTCACGCATGAAAAGAAAAATCAATTCTTAGATATAATATATATATATATATATATATATATATATATATATATATATATATATATATATATATATATATATATATATATATATATATATATATATATATATATATATATATATATATATATATATATATATATATATATATAGGATGGGGCATGCTATTTTTTTCGAATGAAAGCAAAAATAAAAAATAAATACTTTAATGTTACAATTGCAGGTGTCTCAATAAGGCTGCACTATATAAAGTTTGTCCTGAAAATCCTGATGCCGAAATAGAGAAAAGAAGACTTCATTCAGTCAAAGAAGTAATTGAAGCAAAGGTTTTCCTAAGAGGTATTCTACCATTTCTGGCGATCTCAACATATGGCATGGTAACAGCTGTAAGCAGTACACTGTTTGTGGAGCAAGCAAATAAAATGAATAGGCAGTTACAATCAGTACATTTGCCAGTCCAACTCATCAAATATTCCTCATCAGCAGCTGAATATTTTGTATTCTTTATCTGCAAAATATATTCATTAAATACAAAAGAAAAGAAAAGATTTCACGGTGCACGACGAATGAGCTTTGGAATGTTTTTCTCAGGAATTGGGTTTTTGGCAGCCCACTTTGTGGAAGTGAAAAGATTAAAATCTTTAAGAAGTGGCATAAATCTAACAGCATTTTGGATCATGCCACAACTCATTTGCATGGGTATTATGAAGGGAGTGGCTAGAGGTAGCATAGTAGATTACGTTGAGAAAAAAATGCCTGATTCAATAAGAATTTCATATGGGACTATTTTGACTGAGGCTATCATAGGTGGTGGACAACTAATATGGATGGCTGTGTTTGTGATTGTGGATAAGATAGCCAACCCTGGTTGGATTGGTGATCGAATTAATAATAGTCGTCTTGACAAATTATATTTGGTTATGATGATTTGCGGATTTAGTTTTTGTATTTTTTTCCTAATGGCTGCCTTTGTACGGTGCTTTTTCAATATCAAGTCATCTACCTCAGCTTCCGCTCCTGCTCCTGCTTCTAGTCCAGAAGATTCTCATGTCACTACTAATAATTCAAAGTAATTACTTAGGAGTTTGATGTCTCATTTTCTTTTAATTGTGGACTCTCGTAATGTTTGAGACATTTTCATGAAAAACTATTGGTAATTTATTTTATAAATATGGATTCTTGTGTGTTGGATTTCCTATAGAATCAAAGTTTATTTGAGCTTTTAGTTATGTTGGTTAAGTTGGTAAAAGATTTGTTATGTGAATGATGTTAAATGATGATATTCTAATTATGCATTAGATCATTTGCTTAAAAATGCTAATACATGTGTTGCTCAAGTTGGTAAGAGATCTAATATGTGAATGTATTTATCTTTGTTCACGCCTCCTAATTAACCACAATTAATTGTTTAAATATTATCCATATCATTTGATTTTATTTTATATTTGGGACTTATGAAGAATGTTACATGAGAAACAAACACTATGCCAAAAAAGCCTATTTATAGCTGTTGAAAATGCCTTTTTATAGCTGTTATGAACTGCTATAGAAAATACTTTCAACAGCAATAAATCACTAGGGCTATAAATAGTCTTCCATGCTTTCTACAGCGGTTTAGGAACCGCTATAAATTACTGTCAATGCTATAGCTTTTATAACAGCTATAAATAATGTAACCTTTTTTTATCTAAAACCGTCGGAATTTAGAGTATTAATTCCGACAGTCTTGGGTTAGTCGGTATAGACCCACATGGAGCCACATAGGCCTGCGCTGCCATCCATACATGCCAACTCCTATCTCCACAATCATGCGCCTAGCAGTATTCGAACTTGAGACCTCAAGTTCCAAAGCACACCACTTCAGCCACCAGACCAAGAGGTATTTCATGATATATTTTGCAAGGCTATTATACTTATTAGCTAATGACTTGTACCTTAATTCTTTATTTGTAAAAATATTAGTCTTTAATTAATATTATTATTATTAATATTATCAGTATTATTATCAGTATTATTATTATTATTATTATTATTATTATTATTATTATTATTATTATTATTATTATTATTATTATTATTATTATTATTATAACCCATTTTAGTGTACTATTAGTATAGTTTTAGCTGTATTAGCATATTGTTACTCGTATTATTATTATTATTATTATTATTATTATTATTATTATTATTATTATTATTATTATTATTATTATTACCTTAAATTTCAGTTGAAAGTTCATTTTTCTTGAATTTCACGTTTATGTGATCTTGTTAAACTTGATTTGGTGTAGGTGTTTGGGGTGGATTTGATGAAACAAATGAGAATTTTTGTTTCTTGTTGAATAAGATGATGAGCGTTTGATACTGCTTTCTATAACGGTTGAAAGGGCAATAAATGAGAAAACTATATTTATAGCTGTTGGAAACACTATAAATAGAATACAATTTTTTATAGCGGTTGCAACAACTATAAATAAGGTAGCTATATTTAAAGCTGTTGGAACCGCTATAAATAAGAATTCCGTTTTTATAGCTGTTTTGACGGCTATAATTAAGAATTTTTCTTTTACAGCGGTTGCAACGGCTATAGATTGATATTCTTTTATAGCGTACCAAAAAAGTGCTATAAATCAAGTGCTGTATATAACTCCTTTTGGCGTAGTGAAAATTTTATGAAAGTTAATAAAAAATGTGATGTAATTTTGAAAGACAAAAATAAATTTTTATATTTTGAAAAACTCTTATTTACTATGGAAAACTATCAATGGTACCCCTATGTTTTATCATTATATGAATGGTACCCCTACGTGTTTTCAATTATCAATGGTACTCTCGTGCTATTGCGCGATTTACAACCATGACCTTTTTAATTTTTTCCGTCCAAAACTGTTAATTTTTTTTAAATTTATTTTTGAATTTGAACACACAAAAAAAGATTACTTCCCTTTTCTCTCTTCATCATGTATGATTAATCATCATCATCATCATCATCATCTGGGTTTTGTTTTCTTTATGGGTTTTGTTTAGCAGAGATAGGAGTTTTTATTGGTAAGACCTAGATTTGGATCTGGACCGCTCGTCCTAATTTTCAGGACGCAGATCCAGATCCATGGATATTAATTGTTTTATTCAATTGTGAAATCAAAATGTGTAAAAATACAAAGTTCTTGTCATCCATATTTGTTAGATTTTTTCTTGTTTTTGCATTTACGCACAAAAAATTGATCTGATTTTGTAAGGGTCTCATTTGTTTTAGTCAATTGTATTATATGGGTTTTATGTCAATTTTTTTAGTTTGTCTTACTCACCATATTTAATTTTCGTAAGCGTTTCATTTCTCTTTTAACAATCTCTTACACAAATTTATACTTTATCTCTACTTAACAACTCATCACTTTTACCATTTACTTCTTTTTCGACTTATTCTCCAATTTGATTTCCTTCTCAGCTAAATTTTACCTATTTTGAAACTTGTGTTAAATGAGAGCATAGAGGGCGAACCTTGGAGTACTTGAGGATTGAGAGAGAACTAATGGTAGAGAATTTAAGAGTCACGTGAAAGACATGAATACGTTATACGATCCCAATATATATACCTTTCTTTTGTTTCGTAATTAATATCATAATTAATCATACTATTGAATCGTGTAAACATAATAATTTGTAGTTAATGATGTTTCTACAAGTATCATCATACATCATACACTACTATAATTTTGCTGTTAAATGATAAATGGTAATCTAATAGCCATTTGCCAATTAATGCAGCAAAATTAATAGCATTAAATTATAAATAGAAACATGCATAGAATCTCCATATTTTCATTTTATATATAGAATGCTTTTACAATTTAAAATTAATAAAATTATTGCAATAATAATATCTTATTCTTTTGAAAATATTATGAGGTACTAAAAAAAATCTAAAATTTTCTTTAAGACAAAAAATAATGAGATTGTTAGGAAATTTATAAAAATAATTACAACATACATTATTACAATCAAAGTAATTAGATTGTTACTTTAATAAAAAGTATTAAATTTCAATATTTTCCTTTAATACAATATATTGTACGGTCAAAATAATTAACTTCCAGTAATATTAGAAAAAATATTTTTGTAATGACATTATATTATTCCATCCAATTTGGATTGAGTTTTTATGTTGTTATATTAATTCAAATATATATTATTATTACATTTTTTAATGGATCAATCCCCAACAACAGCCACCAACTTTAGTCATTTTCATTTAAACAGCCGCGAATTTCGTTTATCCCCAACAACAGCCACCAACTTACAAAATGTGACATCGAAACAGCCATTTTACCGGATGACCTGCTAATTGACCCTTGACCACGCCTAATGACCTTTGACTTTACCTTAATTTCACTAATTAAACCTAATTATCCAATTATCCCTAATTATACCCTTCTTCCCCAACCTTTCTCTAACCCACCTCAATCACCTCCATTTCTCCCCTTCACCACCACCACCACCACCACCATCACCATTAAAACCCCTCAAAAATCCTCTTTATTCAACTTGATAATTTAATTTAATACCTATACCTTCCTTCTGTTCAAGCACCACCACCACTACCACCACCAGAGAAATACTCCATTAAAAGGATATCTCCATTTTTCAAAGGAGAAACAAAGAAAAAAAGAGAACCCAGAAAGCAAAAAAAGAGAACCCCTCGAAAATTCTCTTTCTTCCACAATTCACCTCAGTCCATTTGCAAACCCTCCGTCTGACAATAGGAATGTAGTGGGACTTTGCAGGTAGCCATTTTTACGCGTTATTTTCGGTCCCTTCAACTCAAAATTTAACTCTTAAATCATCGCATCCCTCAAATTTCATTCTTTCATCTCTCAACTTTAGTCAAATCATCTGTATTTAGGGCTTATTCGATTGTTTAACTTTAAATCTAATAAATTAGGGTTTCGTTATAACTTATAAATTAGGGGTTGATAAATCTTCAAATTTTCAGGTAATGTTCTAAACTCTTCACTTTATAACCTAATTAAACGGTTCATATGCTCTAATTAGAATTTCTAATCATTGTTTTGCTGTAATTGTAATTATTTTTTGTACATTGTAGCTTCAAATACTGATATTGATATTGTGTTTTCTTTATACTGTTATTGATATCAATTAGTAGTAAAATGTAGCTTGAATTGTTGATTTTGGTCAAAGAAGATGTATGTAGGAGTATAATTTTGCTTCAATGTTGGAGTTTTTTTGGGCATTTATGGTGAAGAATTGGAGGTGGTGGTGGTGGAGGGGAGAAGTGGAGGTGATTGAGGTGGGTTAGAGAAAGGTTGGGGAAGAAGGGTTTAATTAGGGATAATTGGATAATTAGGTTTAATTAGTGAAATTAAGGTAAAGTCAAAGGTCATTAGGCATGGTCAAGGGTCAATTAGCAGGTCATCCGGTAAAGTGGCTGTTTCGATGTCACATTTTGTAAGTTGGTGGCTGTTGTTGGGGATAAACGAAGTTCGCGGCTGTTTAAATGAAAATGACTAAAGTTGATGGCTGTTGTTGGGGATTGATCCAATTATTATAATTTCATAATAATAATATGCAATTTTTTGATTACTTTACTACTCTTTTATTTAATTATTTAGTGAGTGAGCCAATATATTTTTATAAACAATAAAATCAAAATAAATAATTTCCAATAGTATCAGGAAATGTTTTTGGTAATGACATTATATTAATATTACTTTTTGAACTATTATAATTTTATAATAATGATATGCAAAATTTTTTGATTATTTATTATTATTCTTTTATTTTATTATTTATTGAGCCATTATATTTTTATAAACAATTTGAATATATAATTAAATATTATTTATTGAAATATAATTTCATAATGATAATATGCAATTGCACAATTACTTAAATTTATGTTTTAAAAAAAATCTACTCTACAAATTCCGTGCAATGCACGGGGTTTATACTAGTTATCGAAAAAAAAGCTTTTTGTTTGCTTATTAGTCAAGGAAATCGTGCTATAAATATCAATCAAGGGCAAGCTTTTTAAATGATCATATCATTTTGAATTAATTAAGGTGCTTGGTAGACTGTCAAGCCATCCCAACTTTAAGCTTATTATTTTATATTTAAAGTTCAAAATGACTTATAACTGGATAAATTAGTTTTAGTTGAGAAGTAGTGGGATCCAATTGTACTTATATTATTAATCACCTCACTTCCTTTGACCTTACACAACCCTTCACGTACCCTTCCATTTCAACAAAAGGTAACCGTTCAAAACAAGTTATCAAATGTATCGGTGCTTTATATTTAAAATGGGCCTATAGTTGAGAGTTTTGAATAATAATCAATAGTTGGGAGTTTTTCAAACCACAAATAGTTGGATGTTTTTAAAGTAATTTTTCCTATTTTTTGTCTATTCTCCCACTATTCTACCCAATATCAAAAATCTAGATGATAAGTGTAGTACTTTCAAAGGGACAGAGGAAGTATACCCTATTTTTTTGTGTGTGGTAAAGGGTACTTGTCAAGGAACCAACTCAACCAAAAGTCTAAGCTGATGGTTGAGGCAGAGTGGATCTAGGATTTTCAGAATTGGGTGGCACAATATTTTTAAATATGTATTTTAAAGCATGTTTAAATCAAAATTAAAATTTTGCGTTACCTTGAAAAGTAAAAAAAGCATTTTGAAGCTAACAAAAATAGGAAAATTTGCCAAGAATAATCCTAACTATCACCCGTTGGCCAGAAATAATCCCAACTATTGATTACTTTTTAATAATCCTAATTATTGATGAAGTTTGCTGAAAACAGTCTCATTCTATTCTTAACCGGCTGTAGTAGGTTTTATTATTACTTTTTTTACCTTTTTTTTTAACTCTTCTTCATCAAATTAGTATAACGTTAACCTACCCTTTCTTCCTCTCCATCTTCTTCTTCATTCATCCCTCCTCCATTAATAAACCCTAAAACTTCATTCATCCTTCATCCTTCCTCTATGGTCAAGATCTAAAAGCTTCATCCCTTAGAAGAAGAAGAAGAATAATTCATTGAATCTGAAAGGAATAAAGCTTTTAGATCTTGACTATAGAGGAAGGATGAAGGATGAAGGATGAAGGATAAAGGATGAATGAAGTTTTAGAGTTTGTTAATGGAGGAAAGATGAATGAAGAAGAAAATAGAGAGGACGAAAGGGTAAATTATACTAATTTGATGAAGGAGAAAAAAAAGATAAACAAAAAAAATAAATCAAAAAACCTGCTAGAGCCGGTTAAGAATAGAGTGGGACTGTTTTCAGCAAACTTCATCAATAGTTAGGATCATTAAAAAATAATCAATAGTTGGGATTATTTAATTTTTAGCCAACGGGTGATAGTTGGGATTATTCTTGGCAAATTTTCCCAAAAATATTGTGCACTTTATTGTTTTAACAACAAAACAAACATGTAAAAAAAATAACAAGGGCAACTTTATTGAGTGAAAAATATAAAGTAGAATATATATTTTTTTTTTCTCCTTTATGTATTACTATATGTATTATATTTTCTTATAAATATTTTATATTTATTTCTACTTAATTATATATATATTATATTTTTTTGGGATATTCCACGTGGTAATCCTGAGGTTTTGGGTTTTCCACGTGGTAACCAAAACTTTTAAAAAATCCACATGGTAACCCTGGTCCCTGAGGTTTACCAAATTGTTCCATCATGACCTTTTTGCACATAAAATGTTAGCAAAAACGTTAAGAAACATTAATTTCGAAGCTTTAACGTTGTTGTATGCCTATATATGCGACTCACCATTTTAAATGCCATTAGTCTCAACCATTTTCCCCAAAATATAAACCCAAACTCTACCATATTTAGATTCGGGAAAAAAATATGATTTGGATAAAAAATGGTAGATTTGAGGGTTATATTTTGGGGAAAAAGGTTCAAACTGATGACATTTCGAATGGTGAGTCGAATAAATATGCATACAACAGCCATAAAGCTTCAAAACTAACATTTGCTAACGTTTTTATTTGCAAAAAGGTCATGATGGAACATTTACGTAAACCTCTGGGTTACCGCGTGGATTTTTTAAAAGTTTTGGTTACCACGTGGAAAACCCAAAACCTCAGGGTTACCATGTGGAATTTCCCTTTTTTTTTTGATATTAAATGTATTATATTTATTTCTAACTTAATTATTATATGTATTATAAGAACATAAGAATATAACATTATACTTTGTTAAAAAAGTAAGGAAAAATTACCGTGAATAATACGAACTTTCATTGATTTCCCTTCAATATACGAACTTTCAATTAACCTTGAATAATACCAACTTGATGTGGATTTTCCTCTAGCATCCTTAACCTGTTGGTAACCTACAATTGTAGATTAACTTGTCAAAAAAAGGAATAATCGAAAGTTCGTATTATTGTAGGGAAATCATTGAACAGTAATTTTTTCTTATTATTAATATATTGTAGGCAATAAACTTTTAAATTTTTATTGCATTTTTAATTTTTCTATTTTTCTTTTATTTTTTGGCAAGTTAACCTACAATTGTAAGTTACCAACAAGTTTAGGATGCTAGAGGGAAATCCACATTAAAGTTGGTATTATTCAGGGTTAATCAAAAGTTCGTACTATTGTTGGGAAATCAGTGAAAGTTCGTATTATTTACGGTAATTTTTCCAAAAAATAAAGCAAAAGTATAAAACATTTGTTAGCAAAAAAAAATATAATACATTAGAAGTAGAGCTGTTCATGGGCGGGCGGGCGCGGGTAGCGGGGCGGGTATTTGCTACAAAATCTACCCGCGGGCAAAAAAATTCAAATGCCCGCCCGCGATTGCGGCCATATTTTTTTGTCGCTACCCGCCCATTTTTAAAGCGGGCGGGTGCCGCGGGCGCCGCGGGTATTTTCTTATAAATACCAAAAATACAATACAAAATATAAAATTAAGTTTTGATAATAATTAAAATACAATGCATAGTCCAAAATACTACAAATACATAAAACGTCTCAAAATAATCAAATTACATATATATTAAAATACTTAAAAGTCTCAAAACACTTAGTCAATGGTAACACAATCGTCATATTCATCCTCCTCTTCATCTTCTTCGAAACACGGCTCACCATATTTAAACATATTCGATGTACCTTGAGAAAGTATCCATACATTAAAAATAATAATAATAATAATAATAATAATAATAATAATAATAATAATAATAATAATAATAATAATAATAATAATAATAATAATAATAAACAATAAGAAAAAATAATAATAATATTATTATTTATTAATATATTAAAATAAGCGGGCGGGCGGGTATACCCGCGGGTATTTTTTTATTGTCGCTACCCGCCCATTTATCTTGGCGGGCGGGTATTACCCGCCCAAACTTTAAATTTTTTTTAAAATGCTACCCGCGCCCGCCCGTTTTTCGAGCCGGGCGGGCCGGGCCTGGCGGGTAGCCCGCCCATGAACAGCTCTATTTAGAAGTATAACTTTTGTAGAGTTAATATATGTTATTTGTTTTGTCCGGACATAATTCCAAAATAAAAATATATTATTATGGTGAGCACAGCTAGTTGGGACCACGAGGCTCTAGCATCAAGGAGAGACTGGGCCCAAAAAGGAATGCCATTGAAGAAGACCCTGAGCATAGCCTCAAGATGTCGCGCCACTCTCAGACTCTCCAGTCTAGGGGCATGAAAGTGCTAAAGAAAAAACAGTCAGGAGAACGAAGGCTGAAGAAGAAAGGGTAGGAAGGAAGTATCCGCAGGCTGAGCGGAAGAGACAAGGTAAGGGCAAGGAGGTAGCTACATTGTAACACCCCGATATTTTCCCGATATTTTTCCCCGATATATCTAATTAATTTACAGGCAATATTATATCTATATAAATATATTTTTATTTATTATTGGGCTTGGTCAGGACATTTGAATCCTTTTTGGCAATTAAAACTATTTTTGGGTCCAAACGTTTTTCTCTAACCCATCTTTATTTTTAAATTAAAAAAAATAGAATACGGGGGAATTTGATAGAGTAGCCGGCCCTATGGTGAGCTTGGGAGGAGCTTGTAACTCCCTTTAGGGTATTATAAAATAATATTATTATACTCCCTCTAATTCTATTTAGATGTCTTATTTGCTTGGACACGATTTTTAAGGATTATATGGGATCTATTAAAAAGTGAGCAGTCATGGTATTTTAAATGATTATATTAATTGTAAAAGTGATAGTGTGGGTATTTTGGACATTACTTGTGTTAACATGGGTAATTAAGTAAAAAAAATTGACATAAAAAAAAGAAAATATGATAATTAATATAAATTTGCCAAATAAAAATTTGTGACTACAAATTAAATTCAGAGAGTATTTGATAGTGTAATTTAAAGGACCCCACAACTAGTATGACAATAAAACGAGAATGAATGTGTGTCGTTGAAAAAAGCTATTATCTATCACAATTAAAAAAAGCTACCCATATCCATTCTCTCTTTTTCTCTGTATGGTCCTCCTGCCTCTCGTACACAATTTCCTTTGTTTGCTTGTTTGTTTCTTTCTGAATTACGTCTCTCAGGTAAGAGAATAATTAGCTTTATTTTTTCTTCATTCATGAGTTTAATTAAGTGTTTATTTTACAGTATTATACTAACAATTTAATTGTTAAGGCTTTAAATGTTTCAATAACATTGCTTAGATCTAGGGTTTACCGTGGGTTTTTTTTTTAATTCATGATATTAAAGGAGTATGGAAACACTACTGTTTCATATCAATTTAAATGGGTTTTTGTTTGCAGAAAATAATTATTTAATTTACGGAAGAAAATATGTTAGAGCAAGACCCAATTCTCACATATGTGTTGGGTCTTCGGAGTGCCATGGTGTGGGTGCTACGAAGATCAACGGGAAGACTCGAGGCGATGATGATGACTTGAGGTGCCTTGATGAAGGCAAGATACATGGGATGAAGTGCCCAAGGAGTCGAGCATATGAGTGCCAGTCGAGCAGCAGCTCGAGTCTTCAATGCAGTAGGAAGCAGAAGCGAATCAGTGAGCTGGGTGAAGCCGCTCGACCAGGTCGAGCAAGCCTCCCTGGGTCGAGCGTGAGGTCGAGCTGCAGATCAGAAGGGTTTCAGTAGCTGCCTGGTGTTCACTCGAGTGGGTCGAGCCA
Source organism: Amaranthus palmeri (assembly GCA_019776075.1). NCBI lineage: Eukaryota > Viridiplantae > Streptophyta > Magnoliopsida > Caryophyllales > Amaranthaceae > Amaranthus > Amaranthus palmeri. Next base: position 53,374 of record JAAKBH010001018.1, read on the forward strand.
CTCACGCTCGGTCGAGCGGGCTTCTCAGCGAGTATTTTTGCGGCTTCTGTTTTATTATGTCGTTTTATGTGGGCCTTTAAGGGTTTTGTCTAGGGTCTCTTATATCTTGTGGGAGTATATAAGAGAGGTCTTAGAACCCTATTAGGAATGTAAGAGAGCTAATACACTAAGATAGACTAGGGTTTAAGAGTAACCAAGAGAGTCTTGTCTTCTTGTACTAGTTTGTGGTGTCTTCCATTGTTGAATGGAAACACAAGCTTGAGAGGTTGTTCTCAAGTGTTAGGGTTGAGTCATTGGTTGTAATGTTGATTAAGCTAATGATAAGAAACCATTTTTGAGGGGGAGGTATCATAAGATACCTCATATACTTGTGTGTTCTTGCATCTTTGATTTATGCTCTGTTTTTCTTTCATTATTTTACACTTCTTCTTCCTCCATTGTTCAACCTTAGAGGTCCAAGGCCTCCTCTTTCAAAATACATTGTAGGACGGTTCACAGTTATTCTGCAATGTGTTTGACTAATCACAAATTCAACAAGCTTTAATGGATTGGGCCTAAAAAATATTTTTCAGAAAGACAGTCTCTGAGGAGACTAGCTGCAAACTAATTGATATGTAATTTACATTAATAATTTTCAAGAGAACATTAATAATTCAAAATTTACATTTTTGAGGTCCAATTGCTAAATTCAAAGTTCATTTGCATTGTGGTAGAAGCATTGACTTGAGATTTTGTTTTTATTTGATAAGTCTCTTTTTAAGTTTCAAACGAAGATCCAAATTATACAATCAATATTTCTGAGGTTAATTCGCACTTTTTTTATTTAGGAAATCTTTATGGTAAGTTTGTAGAGAAGATCAATTGAAAGTTTAAGTCCACTAAAAATTATGATTTCAAAGGGAGAAATTATATTTTGATTTGGGGTTGAATTTTTGATATCTTCTTCACTGAATTGACTACATGAAAACACGACTTTAATCTATGATGTTATTGTTGGAATATGAAAAATATAGAATCATACATTTTATTGATTTTAAAGTATAATAGTAAAAGTGAAATTTGATTGTAAGCATGCTATTTGTCTTTTTGTCATTAGTTACTATTAATGGAATTTGACTGATTTGCATTTTTTACACTTATCATATTTGCAAATTTATATTTTTGGAAAATCTTATACATTATTGGATGAAATAAATCACAATTATTCCAATTACGCAGTTGTATATAAATGCACTGTTTAAAAATTATAATAGGAAATATATAATATACTGTATAAAACATTATATGTTGTTTGATAAAATTGTGGAATTACAAGCATTGAAAATTATAGGAATGTAATTAGAACGAAACAATTTAAAAAATTATACTGCAAAATTATACTGTGTATAAAATTATACAGCAATTTAGAAAATTAATTGAAGTACATAGTATCCCCTTTTTCCATCAATTGTTATTTAAAACTAAAATGACATAAAATTCAATTAATTGATTATTAAAATCAGTCATGTATATTTTTAGACCACCATAATTACAATTTTGAATTTTAGGAAAAATGTGAATTATAGTTTGCAATCTATAATTTCATTGAAGCATTAACGTATATAAAAATTTGTACATTACACGGATTTCTATATCCTAGTAATCTATAATACTAATAATGTAATGTCTAAAATGTTAACTATAAGAATTTGGTTTGGAAATTGGAATGTAAGAAGATACACATATAGGAAAAGAACGGTCAAAATAGGTCGTTATTTATTTGACGGATGCTTATTCTTTTCTTTTTTTTTTTGAAATAGTTTTGAGTTACTTTATGTTTTTGACAACATGAAATTTATTTCTAAATATCGAATTGGTCTAAATACTATATTTGGTAAATCTTGAATTTGAAATGTTGGAATTGGGTCGATTTCATGGAATTCCAACAACAATATAAAATAGGTGAAGTATCAAAGTTTGCAAATTACATGTATATAGTTGTCATTAACAGTTTTTGAATTTGAATACTAAATTTAAATTCTTTATTTTCTAATGAATTTTATGTTCCTAAATACTACCTTAGATTTATCTTACAACAACTGGCACTTTTAATTGTATTCGTCTAACTTTTTTTTGTGTGTTGTTGTTTAGGGTCAATTTGCAATGTGCTGGAGTAATTGAGAGGTAATTGATTTTGTTTATATTATTTGGGAAGTTTCTTCATAAGTTTGAAGAGATCAAAAATAATCAAAATACATGTTCATAATGTGTATTTTTTGTTTACATATTTTAGTTGTTTCTACATATACTTATTAAAAAAAAATCTAAGATAGAGTTAATCCATATTAATTTTTGGGTGGATTAAGTTTTCACTCTCATTTTCTTACCCTACTTCCAATATCTCACTTCCTTACTCTACTTACAATTTTTTTAAAAGAAAATAATTTTATTTAAATTTAAAAAATTTTTAATTTAATTTGAAATTTTTTATTTAAAATTTTAATTTCTAAAATTTTTAATTTTTTAAATTTTAAATTTTTTTAAATTTTAAATTTTTCCAAAATTGTTAATTTTTAAGTATTTTTTAATTTTTGAAATTAAATTTTTTTTAAAATTGTAATTGTTTTTAGTTTTTTAAAATTAATTTATTTTTAAAGTTTTAATTTTAAAAATTTTATTTTTTTAATATTTTTAAAGTAAAAGAGTGAAATAAACGAGTGTGAAAGTATAAAAGTAGAGTGAAATAAAGTGGGAGTGAAGAGTGGGGAGGAGAGTAAGGTGGAGTGGAGTGGAGTAAAGTAAAATGGAGTGTAAGACTTGGTCCACGCTAATATTAGTGTGGACCAAGTCGACACAAGTCCTTCATTACTTATTACTGCATTACTAAAAGCAATTTAATCTTCATCTTATTAGATTCCCATCTACTAATTTTGTTTACTATTTCCGGTACAACTTACTGATACTTATAGTAGCAATAGTATAGGATAAGTCATTAGCTTTTTTATTAGTTCACATATATTAAAACAACTAATTAATAATATTTAACTCATTATTACTTAATTACTTTCATGTAAAATAGTATATATATATATATATATATATATATATATATATATATATATATATATGTATATATATATATATGTATATATATATATATATATAATATATATATATATATATATATATATGTATATATATATATATATATATATATATATATATATATATATATATATATATATATATATATATATATATATATATATATATATATATATATATATATATATATATATATATATATATATATATATATATATATATATATATATATATGTATGTGTGTGTGTGTTGTAATAAAATAAATATAAAAAATGGATTTTTAGAGACCATCCTATGATAAGGTATTTTGGTGTATCATGTATGTAGACCGCTTTAGGCATATAGAGAGATTCAACAAAACAAAAGATGAAATAATAAATATTAGTAACAAAATAGTCATACAATAAAAATATAAAATACTTAATTAATATTAGTAATACAACAGTGTAAAAAAAGACTGAAGAAAACTATTGTTGGTAGCGCCGTAGCGGTGAAAGTTGGGTCTCCGGTTTGGACTTTCATCGAAATTAAATCGAACCATATTTTATTCGGTCTTCATATTTTCAGACAAACACCGAACTAAATTTGTTTCTAGACCAAACCAAACCAAACCGCCCAGACCGAATTTCCTTGGCCAAAATTTTCTTTTTGGGCCGAATAACTATTTAAACTACAATTACAATATTTAAGACAATAGCAAATCATACAAGATTAATAATAATAGACATAATGTCTAACAAAGTCATTTAAAATAACAAATTTTGCAAAATACTAATCAAAGTCTTGCAAAATACTCCCTCCGTGCCACTTATATTGTCCACTTTGATGTGGACACGGAAAATAAGAAAGGGGAGGTAGTGGGGTATTTTAAGTGATTATAATAATGAAAAAGGTGGTAGTTGGGTATCTTAATTAATTATAATAATTGAAAAGGTGGTTGGTGGGGTATTTTAAATAATATAAGTTGGGGTAGTTGGGGGTATTTAGGTAAAAAGTCTTTGCTAAAAATAGAAAGTGGACAATTAAAGTGGGATGACGCAAAAAGGAAATGTGGACAATTAAAGTGGGACGGAGGGAGTATTAAATAAAGAGAGAGAATGGAAGACTTAGGGTTTTTAGAATAGAAATGAAAAAAGAGAGGGAAAATACTCAAGTGTGGGACTCGGTGGGAGTGGGACGGAGGTAGAGTAGTACAGGTATTATGGAAATTCTTGGGGTTTTCAATTTTTTAGGTTTATAATGTATTGGGCATGTGCTAATACATTAATGTTAGTGGACTATATGTAATTTCTTAAATAATTTGGTTTGCGGTTTAGAAATTCGGTTTTCGGTTTTTGAAAATCTCGAACCTAATCCAAACTTTAATATATTTCGGTTTTTGGATTTTCAAACCTAATCCAAACCAAATTTTAAAACACACCAAACCATATTTGTTATTCGATTTGGTCTGGTTCGATTTGCGGTTTTAATCCGAATAAGTTTTACCCCTAATTGTTGGTATCTTTAGCTCGCCATTAGTAGCTTATTCATTGCCAAATGCCATGTAGGAGTGTATTCATTAACCTAATTTTTATTTTCGCCACCCTTTTCATTTTATCGCCAACCCTATTTTAAATTAATTTAATAAAATAACGAAAATGCCCTTTGACTTAAAACTTCTATAAAACACTTAAAACTCACTCAATAACACTTTTATTACTCTAAAAAACACTAAATCTACACTCAATATTAATCGGAACTAAAGCTTTGGAATTCAAGTCATTAACAAAAACTCGAGGTAATTTCTACTTTAATCTCATTTCAAAATTCAAAAAAATAACAAAATAAAAAAATATGCGATTCGCACAAAAAGTGCGGTTGAGCCTAGGAGGAGTCCCACAAAAAGTGCGACTGGACCTAAGTTGAGTCACACATAAAGTGATGAAGAGGAGTCCTACCATTCATCTCTTCTCTTCTTATTGACTGTCTTACATAATAAATCTGATTCATACTAGCAAAAACGCCTGGAAAATTCCTTTTAATTGAAGTTATTACAAACGCTGGTTGCATGCCAGTTGCACTAAGATCTCGTATGTGTTGCCTAATGTCTACAGTCATCCTATTTACTCTTATTTGACTATCTCTGTACTCAAGAACGAGTGGTTATGTATTCCTTTTTCACCAGGACACACTCTTACCGTCTAAGGTCTTTTCCATGGTTTATGACTACTTCCTATAATCATAAAAATTTACAGCCACAAACCCTACTTTTAAAACCAGGTCGGGCAGCATTATCAAAGTTATGCAAATCACCCCTAATATTACCATAGCGGTGACATCTTAAGTATAATCTCACTCTAGAACGTCCTTCCATTTGTTTATATGTAGCTCGTGTAAATTGAAAACAAATTTTTAATGCTATCTCATTTGCCCAAACATCTAATTGAATCAAAATCCTATCCGTAACAAATTTATCAAAATAATCTACACACTATCCCCTAAGTTTTTAAAGTCGTGCAAATATAAAATTATTTAATTAATTTAAAACTTGGTTTAATAATTTAATTTTAAATTAATTAGCAATAACAATTCAAAACTATTAAATAAAGATTTTAATTAATTAAATTACATATATAAAATAAATTAAATTAAAATAACATAAATAAATTATTTAAGTAAATAAAACATATTCATGTAATTATAAAATAAAATAATTTATTACAATATTTTTTAAATAATAATAACTTAAAAAATAATTATAATAAATTAAAAGAATTAAATTTTTCAAAAAAAAAATTGAAAAACCCCCAATCGCACAAAAAGTGCGACAAAACATAGGAGGAGTCGCACAAAAAGTGCAACTGGTCCTAGGGTGAATCGCACAAAAAATGCGATTGGACCTAGGTCGAGTTGCACTTTTTGTGCGACCCAACCTACGTCCATTCGCACTCTTTGTGCAATTCCTCCTAGGTCTGATCGCACATTTTGTGCGACTGGGGGAATTCTGCAATTGTTTTTTTTTTTAAAAAAAATTCGAATCGTATTCCTGAATCGTGTTCCTGCTCGTTTTGGTTCGTCATTGTTATTCGATATTTACTTATAGCTTATTTTAGTTAAGAGAGTGTTTTTAGAGAGTTATAGAGAGATTTTACAGTTTTTGAATTCGAAAATTATGCAGGAGCAATTTTAGAAAATCTTTAAATAGGAGGTGGCGATAAAATAAAAAAGATGGTGATATTTAGTAATACCCAGCGTGCTTGTTTTTTGCATCATCTTAGCACTCCCCATTGGCTGAAATCCTCCAGATTGCTGCTGGTTAGTTTTCTTTTTACCCTTTTGCTTTTTGTGATTGTTCTTTATTTTATTACTTATTACTTATTTTCGTTATTTTGAGTTAGCAATTTTTATCATTTTTTATGTTCTTTTAAGTGTGTTACTTTCTTTTATTATAGTTTTAGTCGTCTAAGAATTTTCTCCTCATTTTATTGGTATTTGAAATGAAATGTTTAAAGAGGAGGCTCGATCAACAATGAAAAATAATATGAAACTATATGCAAAGATAAACACAAGTATTTATGCGGTATTTTGGATACCTCCCCTTCAAATATAGTTTTATTTAGATTGAACTCATATTAAAATCAGATATAATTTTGACTATTAATATAGTGCTAAATGTGGTTTTATCATAGTCTGCGATAAGATCTATATATATTAGATGTCTTTAATTTTACCTTTATATATATATATATATATATATATATATATATATATATATATATATATATATATATATATATATATATATATATATATATATATATATATATATATATATATATATATATATATATATATATATATATATATATATATATATATTTATCATAAATTTTTACAAGGTTTAGGAAAACTCCACGTGGTAACCCTGAGATTTTTGGCTTTTCCACGTGGTAACCAAAACTTAAAAAAATCCACGCGGTAATTCCGAGGTTTACGTAATTGTTCCACTGCGAGCTTTTTGCACATAAAAACGTTAGCAAACATTAATTTCAAATCTTTAACGATGTTGTACGCCTATTTTTGCGACTCATCACTCACCTTTTTAAATGTCTTCAGTTTCAACCTTTGTTCCTAAAATATAAACCCAACTCTATCATTTTGCATCCAAATTATATTTTTCTCCCAAATCCTTTGAAATGGTGAGTTGCATAAATTAGCGTATAACAACCCTTAAGCTTCAAAATTAATGTTTGTTAAAGTTTTGCTAACATTTTACGTGCAAAAAGGTCAAGGTGAAACAATTTGATAAACATTAAGGTTACCGCGTGGTTTTTTAAAAAGTTTTGGTTACCACGTGGAAAACCCAAAACCTTAAGGTTACCACGTGAAATTTCCCTAAGTTTTATAGTGAGTATTTAAAAATAGGAAAAATTATATAAAACCACCTAATCTATACACTCTTATTTAAAAAACCACCTTATATAAATTTTTTTGCAAAAAACCACCTTACATAATACATTTCTTTGTAAAAGACCTGTTACTCTATTTCGTCAGTTGACCGACATGTTTAACGTTTGACCAGGTAGTCTTTGCAAAGAAATGCATTATGTAAGGTAGTTTTTGCAAAGAAATGTATTATGTAAGGTGGTTTTGGCAAAAGCACATGCTGGTCAAACGTTAAACATACCGGTCAACTAACGAAATAGAGTAATAGGTAGTCTTTTGCAAAGAAATGCATTATGTAAGGTGGTTTTTTGCAAAAAAATTTATATAAGATGGTTTTTTAAAAAAGAGTGTATAGATTAGGTGGTTTTATATAATTTTTCCTTAAAAATATTGTGGCTCAAAATTGTTTTACTTTGAAAACTCTGAAAAACAATTTAATGATCGCAGGCGATGAAGCTACAAAACTCTTACTTATTCAAAATAAAACAATTTTTGCAAGAACGTCCAGGATGGGAAATGCTTTTCATTGCAGGTTAGTATTTTGTTTCATTTTTGTTAACAATAAAAGTTTATCTTATTTCTCAAATCAATCATACATCATATCATATCATATAATATATAATATATAATATATAATATATAATAGGAAAATTTATATAAAACTACTTAATCTATACTCCAATTTTTAAAAAACTACCTTATATAAAAAATTTTGCAAAAAACTACCTTATATAATACAAAACTTTGCAAAAGACTAACTTCCAAGCAATTTCGTCAGTTGACCGTTAATCCTAACGGTTGACCTGCACGTGCCCTTCACGTGACTTCTTAAAACCCATCTTCATCTTCAATAAAATGCGACTAACATCACAGAGAAGATGAAATTGGTGAGTTAGATTTTAGGGTTTTACTTGTAGAAGAAAGAAGAAATGGAGTTTTTGGATACCTGTGATGTTAGAATAGTTGAATGTGCATTCATGTGAAAGCTTCTAACAGCTAGCTCCAAAAGGCCATAAGCTCTGAGGTGACGAATATGACTCATCTGAAAATATGAATTGAATTATAGATCACCCTCATAAATTCAGGCAATATTGACAAAACACACCATACAATGCACATAATCCATGCTTCATTAAATAAACTAATTGTCACAAAACATGGCCCAAAACCTTATATAGAACCCTACTGGCCGAATCCCTAACTTGCCTATGAATTGAAACAAGCAGAATTTGGGTTTGTTTGAGCTAAACTCGCTAGATAGAAAAATGATAGAGGGCTTTTCGGTCGTCACAAAAGCCTCTAATCAAACAAAATTTATAAACACCCTAGCTATAACTACAAAGTGTAGTGGCAAGTAGGGGGTCGATCCACAGGGAGGTGAGTTGCGAGTCTTAGGGCCTCTTTATGGGTTGGGGGAACATATAATAAAGATTGGTGATGAGTCTACAACTATAACTATGAAAATAACAAACAAAGAAACAATGGGATGGGGGTTAGCTGACTTGTGACGACTATCCTTTGGTAGATGTTTTGATTTCCTTTAGTTTGATTAGAGAGAAGTGAAACACAATACAAAGAGTGATCCGATCCTGGATCGGGCTTGGGATCACCTCCGAAAATCTCATCCTTCTCACTCTCATGAGTAAAGACAAGATAATCGGGCAACAAAAGTCCACTATCCGTCAATCCTTCCCTACTCTCGTAGGCGAAGGGGAAAACTCCTAGTTGAAGGGGTGATTGCAAGGTTCAACTCTCGTCGATCCCTTGCACTCGGCTCCATTCATTGAGCAAGGGTTTAGGTTACTCCGGGATCCAACCCTCGTTGGCCTACCAAAAGCAACCATGGCAACCCTCAAGCAATGGATGAGGCTACCCTTCTACTAAGTCTCCATTCAAACCACTATCAACCAAAATTCCATCATTATCAAGCCATCAACAAGGGTTGAGCTAACCCCAAACCCTAACGAACTACTCACTAATCAACATCACAACTAACCAAATCATCAACAACAAATAAACCATTCTAGCACAAATAACATAAAGATGAACATGACAAGAAATAATCAAGAAAAATAGAGAAATAAATAAAACAACTTAAATCAAGAAATAAATAATAAAATACTAAAATAAAGGATGATTAGAAGTTACCCACAAAATGTGAGGATGATTGAAGACCAAATAACAAATACCCATAAAAATCTATCACCAATGCTCCATGAAATTGTCTCAAGACTTTAAAATAAACATAACAAAAGATGAAAAATAATAAAATCTAACCAAAATAAAACATAGAAATAAATGTTAATGGAAGAAATTAAATTAAAGCTAACAAAAAAAATAAAATAAAATAAAACTAGGATTTATAAGAATAAAATGAGAAAAGAGGGAAAGAGGACTAAAAAAACGGCTGTTGTCCTCCCCCCCGAGCTAATTGCTGCCCTCGACATTCTGTTTTAAAGGCTGATATTTTCGAAATTGGGCCTGGCAGATGCTGGATATAAACAGTCCGCGTGCAAGAGCTAACACAGACGCAAGGTATCTCAGTTGGTAGAGCTGCTTGCACGCGTCTTGCAGGTCTCAGGTTCGATGTCTCTTTGGAGCATTTTTTTTGCTGCTGCTTGTTTGGCTGCTGGTGCACGCGTGAGGATGGGCTGCCATTTCGATTTCAGATCGATTGGTCGATCTGTTATGATCGATCGGTCGATCTCCATCGTAATTTTTCGCATACCTTCTGGAATATCATCCAAATCGATCAGATCTATAGATCGATCAATCGATCTATGTAGATCGATCAATCGATCTATGTAGATCG